>DF363560.1:4679-34993 GCA_000787875.1 Solanum virginianum
AGATCGAACTTTTTACGCGTTCTAAAATCAGATATATATGCACTTGCCCTAATATCACTTCTCGAGGAGTTTTAGCGAGGACCTATTCAACACAAATCTGAGTTAGTCAAGTTAGTGAGCTTCGAATATCAATGAAAAAAGAAAAAGTATAACTGCCCCAAAGTATACTTTTATTTTTGTTGTGAAATTCAAAGCCTACACAACAGATCAAAGATTTCTACAAATACTAGGGTGCTTGTGATTGCTTTAATTAATGTGGTATATGTTGGTGTTCTTGTTTCAATGGTGTTGACAAAACAAAGATCACTTGACCTTAAATATGTCGATGATGAAAACAAAGAAGGGATGGTGGAATCCGATTCGGATGTGCATCGGTCGGTTTTGTACGATTTTATATATTATCGGTTCAATTTATCAATTTACAATTTTTAAATATATTAAACCAATAACAAACAAATAAAATAATTTTTATTAATTTTCAGTTTATCAGTTTTAACTCCTTAACGATTTGGTTTTCGATTTATCCGATAAAATTGATAATGAGAATTTGCATTAATAAAAATAGATAAATTATGTTTACAAACTTGCAAAAGCTTCAATTAGTTAATTAGAAACTAAGACACTAAAGTGGATAGCTAATGACTTAAGTACCGTAAAGATTTCTACCAAAAAAAAAAGTACTATAAAGATTAAATAGACAAATTATTACTATAGTGTCTTATTACTATTAAATTACTAGTATTTAATATTTACAAAGGGATAAATATAATAAATTATTATAATATTGTTGGGTTATCGATTTACCCAATAACTCAATAGTAAAAATCGATATCGAACCGATAATCCAATAATTTTTTTGTTAAAAATCATTAAAAATCCGATGACTTAATAATCCTAATAACAATAAACCAATAACATTTTTTAAACAATATCAATAAATTGGTAGAGCCAAAGTTGCTTCTATTTTTTCCTTATTTAGAATAAAAAATATTTTAAAAAGTCAAATTACTTGTGAATTTGTGACAATAATATCATAAACCTGCACTGAAAAAGCTAGGAAAATTAAACAACCTAAGTTAATGGATACCCTTATTCGAGGGTGGCACCATACGTTGCCTCGGTCTCCTAAGTTTGAGACCAATAACAGATAGTAATATACACAAGATTTCAGAATATATCAAATCAATATTGAAGAATTTTAATCGACAAACACAGAATATATCAAATCAATATTGAGCATTTAATCGATAAAATTATTGAAGAATTTAATTGACAAAAAAGTCAATATTAAAGAATTTAATCGACAAACACACGAACAAGATTATTGAATTTATTTCACTAGTGAAAAAGTGTAATCAAAGACAAACTACACCATATTCACTTTCCAGAGAAGAAATCTAAACAAGAATATGTAATTTCTTTTCAAAAAGAAATTCTTTTATAATCCTAAGAAGACACAACTATTAATATGGATATGGGTTGACCTAATCCAAACTCCTTCAAACATTAATCCATTAACTATTGTATCTCCGAAAATAAAATAAATTAAAAAGTTATCTACAAAAATCCACTTTATCATCATCAAAAATATTTTGTAGAAGGGTTACTCATAAGCTTTTTCATCACCAAGAAGAAAATTTGATGACAATGATGTAATTTTCCTCCTCAATTGATAAGCCGCACAATCCATTCCCATATGCCAATGATCTCTACACCTAACACAGAAAATTGTCCAGCACTTTGGACAAGTTCGAATCAAATATCCCTTTTTATCATCCATCAAATAACCAGAGCAATCCATAAAAGGACACTCAATAACGTAACACGAAGCCAAAGCCTGCGCCTCACGAACCGTATCCCGCCAATGTTCCAGAAATTCACTCGGAACGAAGAATTCATCAATCACTATTTTTTCGTTACAGTCCGATACCGGACACTTGAATTCTGTAAGCGTTTCTTTAATCCTTTCGCGCCCATAATTGAGTATGCACTCCTTGCAGTACATGTGACCGCACCCGCCGCGTTTCATCATGTGGTTCGGTGCGGGCCATCGCTCGTAACATATGGTACACAACACAGCTTCGCGCTTGCTGTTCTGGCATGACGTGTCGATGCCTTTGCCTTTGTTCTTAGCGTCCTTAGAGTTATTCCAAGGAGACATCTCTATGTTAGTGTAGAAGAAAAGCAAAAAAATAGTAATAATTTGATTTATATATAGAGATTTTTTTTTTAGTCTATTTCGGCTTGATGTTTTTTATTTAGTTTAGAGATCCTTGTTGGTTAGGGTTTCTAGTATTCTAGTTTGGGTTGGATTGATTTTTTCTTAAAATTAAAATTTATTTTATTTAATTATCAAAATAAAAAATTAAATCAAATATACTCTTTTTAATTGTTGTGTTGTGTTTTTTGATAATTAATTTGATTAATTTTTAAAGTTAAATTAGATTAAATAAAATTTAATATTTTAAAATAAACATTTGTATATTAAAAAACTATAAGAAAGTGTTATTGACTGCGATTTTTGTATGTCAATATGATGAAAAATATATCTTAAAATATTAAACAAAGTTAACTCTAAAAATTTAAAATCATCATAATTAAAATAAGACGAAGAGAGTAATTATATTCATGAGTTTGTTGATTGCTGGTTTGGTTTGTCTTTTTAAAAAAATTTTGATAATGTTTTTCTTTCTTTTTTATTTCCCTTACAATTCAGAAAAAATAATTTTATCATTTTTAGACTTATAATTCATTATTAATCCTTTATTATGGTGGTTATAATTTGTTTGGGTTGTAGAGAAATATCTTAAAGATCTATGAACTTTATTCAAGTGAATAAAATTGATAAGAGCAAAGATAGGTAAATCTCATAGTTATTTTTCTTTAAATAAATGACTTTGCGTTCATTACTTTCTTTTAAGAAATTAACTTTACTCAAGTCAATGTGTAATGTTCATTAGCCTTTTAGAAATAAATAAAATTATCTTGAATAAATACGATGTATTTTTAATTATCTTTTAAAAAAATCAATGTATTTTATGTATATTTATAAATATTGGGTATATAATTTTCGATTTGATTCGAGGTTTCTTTTGATACATTTTTAATCAAATCAATTGATTTTTTAAAATTTTAAATCAAACCAATCTAAAATCATATAGACTTGATTTACCATTTGGCTGGGGTTTTCAATTTTTCTTTTTTTACTTAGAATATAAGGAGAGGAGAAAAGTAAAGCTAATATAGCACCAAACTTAAATACGAAATGCTGTACTATTTTTATTATTTTAACCCTTTTTAAGTGTATGTATACATTCTAGATAAAATTCTAAAGTAAATTTAGTCCTTAGGAAAACCTCTCCTATTAGAATTGTAACTCCATGCTTGATTCCTCTTTGAAACAATGTTTTAGTATACAAGAGAAATTACATTATATTCATTCAATTACTCTATGTATTAAGGAAAAGAACCATATTCACTTCTTTATAATTTATACTAATGTGAATTTATCTCTAAAATTAAAAAATTAATAATATTATTTCAACATGATTACATTTAATTTGTTGGAAGAAAGTAACAAATAAAATTTACGTCCTTAAGCTTTGTTTGTCAATTATTTTACTTTATTTTACTTTAATTTACTTTACTACTATATTTAAAAAATTCTAATTCAACATGTCTGCTTATAAGTCAATAAAAATTTATTCTAAAGGCAATTTTGCCATTTCAATATACACGCTTATTATGTTTTTTTTTATAGCAGTCACCATGTGTGATTCTTGTCACTTCTAGGCAGAGTTTGGATTAAAAATTTGGAATTCTACCAAAGAGAAAAATATGCATTATATTTTTTTTGGATCTACGGAAAAGTTATTAAATTCGTTCAAACCCTTATTTAACTTCACTTCTTTCTATAAAAAGGGAAATTTGGTCATTCTGTACATTTAATGTACTGAAAGAGGAATGCATAAGGTTGAACATGGTAAAATAAGAAATTAAAAAAAAATTGAAAAAAATTTAGATTCTATGTATGAACAATTTCTCATATCTTGTTCATTCATAAGAAAATATTTTCTTTGTACGTTGATAAATGAATATGCTTTATGAGGAAGAGATAATATTTCACCAATCAAGTCACAGATATCTAATATGTCCGTAGCTAATGATTTTTCACCAAGTAGTGATAAAACGAATAACTTGTACAAATCTTTTCGTTTTCTAAATTGCACCAATCAACTTTTACTTAATACTTTGTTCTTTTTAAGTTGTCATGTTGCATTTTTCAAAAGTCAATTCAACTAATTTTGAAAGCTAAAATGGATTACGCTAATTTGATATTTTAAAATTAAAAAAATTCAATATTCAAAAAGTATATAAAAAGCACTGCAAGTTATAGTAATTTTAAACATATATAATTCATAAACTTAAAATTCTAATTTTGTCACCGACAACTTACTTCATCACTAGTCTATCAATCTCTAAATTGCTCATACACGATAAAATCTCTTTACTAATCGATCCCTAAATAGAATTAACAATAATTTTTCATTTAGCTACAAAATTCGTCCATCGCAAAATATTATGGACTATGAGAAGGTGAAAATAGCTTGCTTCTTCGTACACCGGCCAGCTTGTCGACGTCGGAAGATTAAGGATGCTAACATATTTTTAGTATAAATCACAATTTTTTTCAATTCATCCAGGTATATCTGCCTATTGCGACAGTCCACACTGCAGAAACCCAGCTCACCCCTGCATTAATTAATTAATTCAATCATAAATTAAATGCTATATAATAAATAATGATGTATATTAAAATTTTAGTAATATTAAACTAGCGTTTGATCATAAATTTCAAATCAGATTTTAAAATTTTGGTGAAAAATACATGTTTGGCCATGAAATTGGGACTAGAATTGAGAATTTGGTCTTCAAGTATTTTCAAATTCTCGAGCCAACATTTTCACTCATAAAATATTATTTTTTTTTCTCATGTCCAAACAATAAATTAAATTTCAATCACAAATTTCAAAGACTTAATTTATTCACGTTTTAAGTTTTAATTTCAAAATTTATGATTAACAGAAACTAAGTTTGAGAAAAAATAAATTGAGATGCAGTTTTTTTTTTCCTCATCTGGTGTCCAATATCTGTATTAAGCAACTATTTTAGATTCGTCGCCCCATTTGGAAGGAAGCGCTCTTTACCAAGTACATATATGATTAAGGGAGGAGAAACTCCGTCCACTGCGCTTACAAGGAAAATTTCACTTCATAATACTCTTTACGTTTAATAAAGAATAACCTAGTTTGACTTGGCACAAAGTTTAAAAAATAAAAGATTTTTTTATTTTGTGGTTCTAAATTAAAATTATGTCAAATATACCAAAATGGTCCTGCCAACAACTAATCCTAGTACAAGTAATGCAACAAACAACAACAACATATCCAATAGAATCCTACAAGTGAGGTCTGAGGGAGGGTAAAATGTACGAAGACCTTACCACTACCTCATAGAGATAGAGAGGTTGTTTCCGAAAGACCTTCGTCAGAATATTATCAAGTAAACCAATAAAAAAAAAGTAATGCAGGTATAATAGCTCATGTGTACCTGTAAATGTGAACTTCCTTGTGAAGGCTAATAGGTTTATGACAAAAGAAACAATATTTGAGAAAGCATTTAGAGTAGTGAAGAGCATTTCCACAATATTGATCTGTAATATGATCAATAATCAAGATTATGGATTTAACTTTTCTGAATTTTAAAATATTGGGATCTTTTAAAAACTTCTGATGAAAAAATACTGAAAGAACATCTCTTTGCTTGCTCTTAATTTCATGATGAGCTATAGTAAACTCTTTCAATTTTGGGAAGCCCATGTGATATTTTTGCTTGTGATGGGGGAAATGAGAATATATATATATATATAAGGGAAAAAGAGGTGATGTGTACAACAAATTAAGTTAATTGGGAAAATGATGGGTATCAATTTCTTTTAAAATTTGACATTTATTTTTGATATTTTTTATCATGATATTTCTCCTAATAGGTACATACATTTAATGTGCTTCCAATTGAACGGTCATCATTTTCCCCTCTATTTAATCATCTGTGGAAAAAATTATGGCCTCATGCACGTAGGACAAAATGTATGGCTTTTTGAGTTTAAAATGTGCAAAATGTGATTGCTCAGAAAGAGCAGCATTAAATTTTTTTTTAGTTTGTTGACAATAAAATTCACACGATTATAAAAAAAAAATATGGTGCATTAAATAAGATAGTTTTCTTTAATAAAAAAAACTTTTAAATTTAAATTCTGGATATAAAAATATTCTTGTAGGGAGCACTTTTTCCTGATGGAGCCTTCATAGCATGGTCTAAATTAAAATCAAACTCTAGTACTAATACTGATCAACACTAAATAAAAAAGTTTATCGAATGAAAAAATAATTCACATCATTGGAAATTATGTAACAATGATATACTTCCCTTTGTAGTAATAAGAAGAATCTAATCAAACAATAAGTTTACAAGATTATTAAATTCGTTTTACTAGTCAGAAAGTATAATCACATATATTGATGAATTACACCATGTAAGATCATAGCTTATAATTATGTATTTGTTATGATTGTTCACTTTTCAAAGAAGAAATCTTATAAGAATTTTCCCTTGAATTTTATAGATATTGGAGAAGGAAAAAGGATAAGAAAGAAGCTTTCTTTTCTTTTTTCGATTTTCAAAAGTTAATTCAGAAAACTTTACAAACCTAACTTTTCAAATAATTATGTCTTTTCTCTTTTATTAACAAAAATAAATTTAATGTGTATATAAGTTATTAATATCATTAGGATTATTAGCAGTAAGGATCTAGTGTAGCTGAAGTTGTTATTAGTCATTAGAATGTTAGTTAATGGTATTAGAGCTTTGAATCAGAGATTGATTCACTCGATTCATTGTTCTTCACAGAGAAATCAGCTGAAATTGATGAAAGACTCTGCGCCAAATGCCACTGCTGAGCCCGTGAATTCAGTAGAAACTCTGGATCAAATTGAGAGGAGAAGGAATCATTCTCTTTACCTGCACAATTTTGACATACCTGGTTGTATCTTGACCACGGTACAACTCACAGGGATAGAGAATTACTCGTTGTGGAGTTGGTCCATGTTAATCAACCTTAGAGCTAAGAGTAAGCTAGGGTTCGTGTTGTGAACTTGTAGGAGAAGTGACTATAAGGGAGAAATGGAAGAACAACGGGAGAAATGCAATGCTTTTGTTCTTGCATGGATCATGAATACCGTATCAAAGAAGCTTTTAATTAGCATTGTTTATGCAACAGATGCAGCAATGGTGTGGGCTGACTTGAAGGAGAGATTTGACAAAGTAGATGGATCTAGAGGATATCAACTATATAGGAAAATTTGTGCGCTCACTCAAGGTAATATGACAGTTTCTACCTATTTCTCTAAACTCAGATTGCTTTGGGAAGAGTTTGATGCATTGGTTCCCCCACCCTCGTGTAGTTGTGATAAGTCTAGAACCTATGTCGATCATCTAGCATGCTTGAGATTATTTGCCTTTTTTATGGGATTAAATGAGGTGTATGCTCATGCTCGTAGCCAAATTCTCGTGATAAGTCCTTTGCCTAGTGTTGGCAAGGCTTATGCAATGATTATGACAGACGAGAGCCAAAGGTTAACTGCTAGCTCATACACAGGAAGCAATATGGCAGAACAAATTTCTTTGTATACAGGAAAGGAAATTTTTCCTAAGAAATTTCAGTCTGGGAGAAAGAATTGGGATCATACCTGTGACTATTATAAGATTCAAAGTCATGTAAGGGAGGAGTGTTATAGGTTAAATGGATATCCTCCTGATTGGAAGTTCAAGAAGAAATCAGGAGAGTCAGCCAATCTGATGCAGGGTAACAGACAAGATGTTGTGAATCATGTTACTGCAAAGAATGAAATGGAGCTTGTGGATGATTTTGCTCCAGTTGGTTCTATGATAAAAGGAAAGAACACTGCTTCTAGTTCTGGTTCTGGTTCTGGCTTGAACTTGTCCACACAGCCAACTTTCACCCCAAGCTAATACAGCAGGATCTTACATATGCTGGAAAGAAATGAGGCAGGTGCAATCTCTGGCAAGGCATCAGACAACATGGCTAATATGGCAGGTATGATTACCATATCCAATGTTTTATCTATGAATAATGGTAGCACACAGATTAGGATTGGAAGCAGGAATAGAGATTGGACAGTTGACTCAGGTGCTACATGTCACATGACATGTAATGGGGATTCAGTGATAGTGATGAATGTAATAAATGTTCTATTTGTCCACTTGCCAAACAAACTAGATTGGTTTTTCATTCAAGTAAGTCTAGAGTATTGACTATTTTTGACTTGATTCATTTGGATGTATGGGGGCCTTACAAAGTTGCTACTCATAATGATTTTAGATTTTTTTAACCATAGTTGATGATCATTCAAGAATGTGTTGGATGTATTTGCTGAAATTGAAAAATGATGTCTTTACAGTGTTGAAATCCTTCATAGCACTTGTGAAAACTCAGTTTAATAAGTCTGTCAAAAGAATAAGGACTGATAATGGGACTGAATTCTTTAATAATGAATATTATAATCTGCTGAAGTATCTTGGTGTGATTCATGAAAGTAGTTGTCCATACACTCCATAATAAAATGGAGTGGTTGAAAGAAAACATAGGCACATTCTTGAGGTGGCTAGAGCCCTCAGATTTCAGGACAATATTCCTATAAAATTTTGGGGAGAGTGTGTGTTAGCTGCTGCATACTTGATAAACAGACTACCTACTCCAATTCTGTAAGGAAAATCACTTTATGAATAATTTCATAGACATAAAGCAAGTATTGATCACTTAAGGATTATAGGTTGTTTGTGCTATGCAACCAAGGTGCTTAAGCAAGACAAATTTTCTCCTAGAGCTGAGGCTTATGTACTGATGGGATACTCACCAACTCAGAAAGGATGTGTACTATATAGCTTGTCTCACAAAAAGCTCATCACTAGTAGAGATGTTGTGTTCAAGAAAACTATGTTTCCTTTCAAACAGGTACTTCACAAGCAGCAACCTCTATTTCCTACTGAGCCAATTACCATATCAGAAGATTTTCCTATATGTGATGAGGAAAGAGAGTTACCTGTGGCTATCTCTACAGATATTGCACACTCAGATACTACTTGTGATGGAGATCAGACCGTGTTAAATGAAGAACCTGTTGTAGCTGATGTATTGCCTACAAGGACTGAGGAGATCCTAGTTAGAAGATCCACTAGAACTCCTCATCCCCCTATCTAGATGAGAGAATATGTGGCTTCAACTTCCAAATCATATTGTCACTCTCAAAGCAATTATGTGTCTTATGACAATATTTCTTCTAAGTACAAAGCCTACTTATCTATATTTTCCATAGATATTGAGCCAAAGACATTTGAGGAGGCAGTCAAGGACAAAAGGTGGATACATGCTATGCAACAGGAGGTACAAGCCTTGGAAGACAATGACACTTGGGAAATAGTTGAGCTGCTTGAAGGGAAGAACATTATGGGCTGCAGGTGGGTCTTTAAGATCAAGTATCAAGCTGATGGTCAGATTGATAGGTTTAAAGCCAGGCTAGTGCCCAAGGGGTATAGCCAAACTGAAGGAATTGACTATCAAGAAACATTTTCTCCAGTGGTGAAGATGACAATAGTTAGATCCATCATAGCATTGGCTGCCACTCAAAACTAAAACATTTTTCAGATTGATGTCTTTAATGCATTCCTACAAGGGAACTTACTTGAAGAGGTATATATAGAGCTGCCAAAAGAGTTTTACAGTACTGAAAAGAACCAGAACTTGGTATGTAAGCTAGTGAAATCCCTATATGGACTCAAGCAAGCCTCAAGACAATGGAATGCCAAGCTTACAAAAGCATTGCTGAGCTCAGGCTACTCATAGTCTCACTTGGATTACTCCTTATTCACAAAAAGGAGGGGTGTTGGATTGGTGATAGTCTTGGTGTATGTTGATGACTTGTTGATCACAGGGAATGATGCAGGATTGGTAGAAGAAACCAAGCACACTCTACACAGCCACTTCAAAATCAAGGATTTGGGTGAGCTTAAATATTTTTTGGGTATTGAATTTGTGAGATTTAGTGCACACTCTACACAGCCACTTCAAAATCAAGGATTTGGGTGAGCTTAAATATTTTTTGGGTATTGAATTTGTGAGATCTAGTGCAAGAATTGTGATGAATCAAAGGAAGTAAGCATTGGAACTGATAGCTGAGGCAGGTTTAGGGACTGCCAAGCCTAATATTATACCTTTGGAGTGTAACCAGAAGTTGACCAGTATTGATTTTGATCCAAACATCTTATTTGAAGACATACCAAGGTATCAAAGATTGGTTGGAAAGTTGCTTTATCTGACCATTACAAGATCAGACTTTCTACTAAAGTTTGGTGATTCATTTATCTCTTAGAAGTCGAAGAAACAACACACAGTGTCCAGAAGTTTCACAGAAGCAAAATACAGAAGTTTAGCTGCGATAACAGCTGAAGTAGTTTGGGTCACTAGCTTGTTTAAGGAATTGGGGATGCACTTGACAGGATCAGCTTTCCTTTATTGTGACAGCAAATCAGCTCTGCAAATTGTTGTCAATCCAGTATTCCATGAGCGAACAAAACACATCGAAATAAACTGTCACTTCATCAGAGAAAAGATCCAACAAGGACTCATCAAAACTCTCGACATCAGTACCAAGGAACAACAAGCAAATCTGTTGACCAAAGCCTTGGGAAGAACTCAACATGAATTTCTACTCAGCAAGCTTGGACTAACTCTCAACATCAGTACCAAGGAACAACAAGCAAATCTGTTGACCAAAGCCTTGGGAAGAACTCAACATGAATTTCTACTCAGCAAGCTTGGACTATTGAATCTTTTCAATAGCTCCAGCTTGAGGGGGAGTATTGGAATTATTAGCAGTAAGGATCAAGTGTAGCTGAAACTGTTATTAGTCATTAGAATGTTAGTTACTATTAAGAACACTGTTAGAGTTAGTTAGGAGCATGTGATTAATTAAATGGTGGTTAGAGTAGTGATCACATACATGCAAGTACATAGCATCAAATATATTTCTCAGTATATTGTACATATACATATTGCTGTACAGAACAAAAGGGATGAATGAATGAATTTCTTCCTCTCCAATCAATTCTTCAAGCCATCTTCTTCTTCTCCTTCTACTGTTAGAACTTCTTCAAATATAAATGTTGACCCGCACATGGGTGATTGGATTTAATATTTTTCTTTATAATATATTGAGATTTAGGAGTAGTAAATTTCTTAATAAAAATATATTACTTAAATAAAATTATTAAATTTGACCAAACTCACACCCAAACTTCTACCTCCGTCCTTAATTGGAACGACGGGAACATAAGATATTAGTGATAGTTAATCATTTAAAATATTTTTAAAACATAATAAAAGAGAACCTTATTACTATAAAATAATATTATTATTTATATAATTTAAAACAGAGTAAGTAATAAGTAGTAATAATTGTTGACAATATATTTAAAGTGATGGAAAATAAATTGCAATCAGAAATCAAATATAAAGAAACATAATTTTAATGATAACTAATGTGGATATAAATTTGTTTCTCCATGATGATTGTTTGATCTCCTTGAGCCATTTTTTAGTCTTTCTATGAATATACCAAGAATTGTAGGATATATTTGAAATTTTTATCTCTTTAAGAATACCTAAGAATTTATGGAATGAATATACATCAATTGAGTTTAGAATAGAGTAACTTCTGAGAAACTCTGGCAATAGTAATAGAATAGTCTTTTGAGACACTTTTATTAATCTATATATCATTTTAAATCAAAGCAAATCAATTTTTTATTTAGTTAGTCATAAAAATAATATTATTTTCTTATAATTAAAAATAATTTAATTTTAAATCTTTTTTCTCAATTAATGAAATAATTTCCAATCAAACAAATATCTAAAAATTATTTAAAGAGTTTGATTTCAAAATTCTTTCAATTTTCCTCAATATTGTGTCAGCTCAAATTGTACAATATAAAATTGGACCAATAAAAATAGAAAGAAAGAATAGTGGTCTTGATTCAATAGAGGTGTCGGTCATGATCAATTGATAAAATTCTAGATTCAAGAGGATACCAACCATAACCAATTAAATCCAAAAAGAACAAGTTAAACAAATATATGAATTGTGACCAAGAGGGCTAGATGGTGTAGGTAGGAGTGTCAAACGGGCAAGTTGAGTTTAAATTGCGAATATTAAAATAAATTGAAAAAGATATTGAATTGGTTATAACCTGTCTAAATTTACTTTGGACTCAAAGAGGCTAAAATTTAGGTTGGTTCATGATCCGTCCAATTTGAATCGTTCAATCTTAATAATTTTAACATATTACTCACTATTTACTTTTATAACCACAATTTGAATTTCAATTGAAAATATAAAAATAAAAAGTTACAAATAGATATATAAATCATAGCAAATATAAAATACATAGAAAACATACATTATATCAATTTATATCAATGCAAGTAAAAGACCTTTGAACGGGTTGAAATTGGAGATTAAACTTGACTCAATTGAAGATTCTTTCAAAGTGGGTTAAGATTTGAATTTAATGAGATTGAATCTAATTCAAATTAAGGAAACTTACCTACATATACCATATTTAGAAAACATTTACCATTTAGAACAATATAGTTCTAATACATATATCATACACTTTTAATACATAATGCAGTTTTTTTACCAAAATATAAGTTTAATATATTTTAAGACACTTGTAATATATTTTATAATTTTAATACATCTTTTATACATAGTGTAATTTATTTATATTACATGCATAATTCATTTTTAATGTGTAGTGTAATTTTTTAATCAAAATAATTATAAGACATTTTAATACATTTATAATACATATATACTTTTAAGTATCTGGGGTCCATCATCCAGAATAGTGGCGATATCGACGATGATGTCACACACCGTATTGGGACAGCATGAATCAAATGGAGACTTGCATCTGGAGTATTGTGTGATAAGAAGATACCACCTAAACTCAAAGGTAAGTTTTACAGATTGGTGGTTAAACCATCTTCGCTGTATAGGGTGGAGTGTTGGCCAACTAAATTCAAAAGTAAGTTTTACAGATTGATGGTTAGACCATCTTTGTTGTATGGGGTGGAGTGTTGGCCAGTAAAAAATGCACATGTCCAGAAGATGCATGTTGTAGAGATGAGGATATTAAGATGGATGTGTAGTCACACCAGGAGTGATAAGGTTAGGAATGAGACCATTGGAGAGAAGCTTGAGGTGGCTCCGGTGGCAGATAAGATGAGGAAAGCGAGACTGCGATGGTTTGGACATGTGCAAGAAGGAGTACCGATGCTCCTGCTAGGAGGTGCGAAAGGTTGGTTTTAGGAGTTGCACAGAGGGGTAGAGGTAGACCGCAGAAGTACTGGGGGGAGGTGATTAGACATGATATGGCCGAACTTAATCTCAGTGGTCTGCGTATATTCTGCCCTCTCCAGACCCCGCTTGTGGGATTTCACTGGGTATATTGTTGTTGTTTGTTGTTGTATAATACATATATATTACATATATAATTCACTTTTAATACATAAATACATAATACAGATGCTATAAGTTTTAAATATTTTTCAAATATGGAATATCTAGGTAATAAATAAGAAATATATTTAAATTAAAAACAGTAAATATTTTATAAAATGGATTCAAAAAGGTAATTGTTCCTTCAAAATTATCTTGAGCCGAACTCATCGAAGTTTGGTCTGGTTGGCGGGATTACTTATATTTGGACTCATTTTAACACCCTTAACATTTATATCAAATAAAATATACATATATAATATTCTCTTTGTCCCATATTAACTGAATTTGTGAGGTAATGCATATATATTAAGAAAAATATTCAAAGATAAATTTTACATCATACTTTCCACTATTACCCTTTGTAAAATCATAAATATATAGTGTAATTTATTTCCTAGAAATTTGTAAAATCATAAATATATAATGTAATTTATTTTCTAGAAAATATAAAAATTCAATTAATGCAAGGGCAGATATAGAAAAAATTTCAAACATTCATGTTAAATCCAAATTTTGAGATGGCTTATTGTAGATTTCTTTTCAATGACAAGATTATGTAAAAAAGTTGATTATACCTGACGTTATAAATGATTTAAATTCTACTAGACATACATAAGAAACCAGTATTACGCTCTTTATTTAATTCTATATAAGTATCATTTTAAAATTAAATACTTTTTCTTTGTTATAGATTTTTTAATTGTATTTTCAAGATATTTATTTTATAGAAATGAGCTTCTAATTTAACTATAGCATTTTTTTTTACCTTTCTAAATGCATCAATTGTACTATATATTATTTTTTTTTTAAAAAAAAAGGATGGTCATGTTCAAGAATCAAAACCTTGGGGAATTTTAGTAGCTTAGTTGGTTGACAATCTGAGAGTTCGATTCCTCACATTATAATTCCCTTCTCCATTTTTCCTTCCCCTACCCCAATTTTTTTTTAAAAAAAGAATCAAGACCCTATAATTAATTAGATAACCATCGATACTCCAAAATATTCATTCATTTTAGATATAAAATGTTAAATAATAAAAAAAATGGACATTTTTTGTTAGCTACTAATACTAAAGTTAGTGAGAGAATAAATCTCATCCTGATGAATGAAACTCTCTCTATGAGAAGTAAAAAAAATTAAAATTCAAAATTTATCCTTCAAAAAAGAAAAAAATATAGAAGAGTCCTTTTCTACCAAATAAACCTTTTTTAAAAAGAAATAAATTAACCATCCGTAATTTACGTAACCATCTACTATTAGATGTTGTCCCATTATTCTCAATAGTTTGCTTTGCAAGTCTCATCTCATAATCCAAGTCCTATTAGGTTACTACTCACCTGTTCACTTTTATCAACTCTTGATTAAATTTCAAAATTAAATTGAAGTAGCTAAATTTAATATTTGAAATATAAAATTTAGATGGTTAAAAACTAAAAATGTTATAAGTTGCAATCTTTCTCATATGAATATAATAAAAAAATATATTTTAAAATGTTAGTCAAAGTTCATATAATAGTAAAACTGAACAAAAGGAGTAATTAATTATGCAGTTCGTATATATGATATAGTTTTCTTTTAACCATCATTTCAAAAGACATAATGTGGAATTAAACTTACAAATTTATCCATCCCTCTCGATATCAGGCCCTAGGCATAGAGTGTTAAATGTTGGAAAATTCATCAACATTCAAGTGTACTTTCCAATGTTACTATTATTGTTTCATGCTTCCTGTTTGCAACATATTTTAAAAGTGATGAAAAATAAATTACAATTACAAATAAAATATGAAAAATATAATTTTATTGATAAATTATGTGGGTACAAATCTGTTGCTTCCTTAATTCTTCTCTCATAAGATTTAGTGGCGTATTTATCGAGGATGATTTTGACCTCCTTACATCATCATATTTTGGTCTCCCTATGGATATTTGAAATGTCTTTTCAAGGGAATATAATACCCTTTTTTATATAGGCATGAATTAAGGTTTAGAGTTGAATATCCTCTAAGAAACCCGAACTAAAATAGGACTCATCTTGTAAAATCTTATAATATTTCGATGTCTACACTTTGTTTTATTGGGCTATATTTGTAATTACAAATCAGAAGAATAGTTTTACTAATTTACCCTTTAACTAGCATTTCTGGAAGTATAGAAAACAACTTTTATTAGTGCATTTCATATTGAATGTCTTCCAATGCACCTATCTTTACCCTTAAACCCCAATAGTCCTCATTCCCATCTCTCATAATATTTGTCTAAATAACATGTTATAAATATTTTTCAGACAATATTTTTTTCTTAGCTCCTGAACACAAAAAAATTAAAAAATAAATAAAAAATTCACTTATTTTCTCAAAAGATGCTTTTCAAGAAAATATTTTCATTTGTACCAAACACATCTCAAGTGTTTATCCCAACAAATTTCGACCTAATAACAAATTAACAATTACTCTATGACGAATTAATAATGTCTTCACAAGTTTGACTTGTGTTTGTATCATGAATAACTTGGATCTTATAAAGTTAGTAGCATTCAAGTAGAAGAAGCTGGGGACAAAATATTTGAAGTTTGCATATTGCTCGTGCGGTTCCAACTTACAAAATGAAGTGTCTGAAATTTTGCAAATTGTTGTTCAAACTTCAGATTTGAACTACCCAGCCCAATTTCCCACTCATATGTATGATTTTGAACTTGTGTTGAAAAATGGAATCTAATTTGAACTTGTATCTGTATTTGGTGAGTGACGTCCATATTTAGATTTATAGGAAGTGTAATAGTGATGTTACTTCTTTGCATGTGTCATGTCATGGTTGCACAAATCAAATTTATATACCCACTGAATGTCTGAGGCTGAAATAAATTACTAAGCTACATGAGCTCAAGCATCAATTGCAATGGTAAATCCCAACCGGAAAATGAGAAACAAACCTCAAAATTTGGGACATTACAGTCGTCACAGTTCGACTATAGAAGTAGGAAGACAAAAAATTCGCAGACAGCAGTAAACTGTCACTGCTTATTCAAAATTCTCTATTATTAGGTTTAGCAGTGTCCTCTATGATTCCTTAGCCGCGGTATTCATCCATGAACTTTTTATGGAATTCTGTAAGACGAGATACGATAGCTGGTATCTTCTCTTCTTGTGGTAATATTGTGCACCTAAAATGCCAGGTTCCAGGAACCTATACAGAAGCAAGAATCAATACTTACGAGTAAGAGATGATATAAAATGCTTCTTTCTGCAACAATATTTTACTGTTCAAGTGAAAGAGTCATGTAAATTTGTTGAAAATGGTCGGTACAATTACAAAATATGAATATTAATACTGACATTGACCAAATGGCAAAGCAAGAAATGTAAGAATTACCTGGCGGAATCCAGAGCCTGGAACAACAACGATTCCAGTGGCATTAAGAAGTTGTTTAGCATAAAAAGCATCTGGCGCAGTTTTAGCTGCTTCTGCTGCTTTTATTGCTTTGTCGGGTAAGTTAATACGTGGAAAGAGATACATAGCCCCTTCTGCCCTATTGCATGTCACTCCTTCCAAGCTATTCAGTGCATCTTCTAGCGTCTGATGGTATTGTTAAAAGAGATGTGCAAAAAAAGACGAGAATTAGATCATTTAACAAGTTCAACAGATAGAAACTCAAAAGCTGAAGCTAAAAGAACTCTGTTGGGCAAACTACAGACATCTTTGCTTGCTATATTAACAGTTCTTATAGTCAGGTTCAGGTAATCAGGTCAAGTTTGTCCCATCTGTCAGTTCTCACTAACCTTTGCACGCCTCGCCAAGGATGAGAGTATTGCGTCTTTCTCGGCAGAAAAAGACTCATATGATTCATCTCCTACCTGTATAAAACCATGCTTTCAGCATTAACCTGTTCCTCTTTGGGGAATATGCAAGACAGGACATACTACTGGGAAATAGCAACACTAACCTTTGGGGGACTCATGATGAGGCTTGCAAGTATCTGACCAGAGATATTGGAACACAGATTAACAGACGCCAATTTGTATATCTGTTCCCTCACTTCAGGGCTAAAACCAGTGACCTCCATGTAACCTCCTCGCTTTCCACACTCTCCATAGAACCCTACAGCCACCAATATAAATAAAAAAAATTAGAACAAAAATTATTTGCATGTGGAAGAATAAAAATTTGTATCCCCTTAAACCACCCCGACCCACCACCCAAAGAAATAAGAGAGACAAGATGAAGTGAACTATGTACCTTTCGACACAGACTGAAAAGACACTAAGGATATATCCTTTTCCCCATATCCCATAGAGCGGGAAATCTTCTTAAATGAGTGGAATTTCTTGTCAGGCACATAAACATTTTCTTGGTATACCTGTATGAGTTCAAGGAATAATGAAAGAAGTATACAACCCTATTTTACTCGGAAATGCAAAATCTGATAGTCAAAAATTCAAAAACAAGTTTAGAGTCGCTGCTAATCAAGCTCCTGAGGAAGCAACAGAATTTGTCATATCAAGCATAGTAGCAATTTAGAGGATAATTGACTTACTTCATCAGCCAGAAGGACAAGGCCTTCCTTCTTGCAGAATTCTACAATTTCCCGTTGGTTGGCCTCACCAAGAACCTACAGTTATGCATACGAAAATATTCATGCCATAAGAAAAGGTTAGGTAGGGATTTGTTTTTCTATTTTTTCTTTTTTTCATCTTTTATCCTCTCTTTTTAATTTTTTGGAAAAGCGGGAGAAGGGATCATATTCCATTTCAGCAGTCTCTTGTCAGAGATGTATATTATGTCCCTAAATCTAAGAAAAATCACAAATGAGCCTTCCAAAATCAATTAAACGCTCACCTGCCCAGTTGGGTTGCCCGGATTGATCACAACTAAAGCCCTAACATCAATACCCTTGGATTTTGCAGTTCTCAACTGATTCTCAAGCTCTGTCATCTCAAGCCCCCATCCTTTTTGTTCATCAAGATAATAAGGAACCTACAAAACAAGACGATATGCAAATATTAAGAACTTCCCAATGAGTTACCTTCCAAGAATCAATAAAAAGGCCTTTTCAAGCATAAGTGGATCAGATCAATGCCTTCTGTAACAGTTCTATAGACATCAATCCTCAGTTTCAATATTTTCAGCCAACTATGCAACTATCATAAATCAATTTTATATTGAAGCAACAGGACGTACAAGAGTTCCACCATGGAGGGCAATTGAAGCAGAGTAAAGAGGATACTGGGGAATGGGACAGAGAATTCCATCATTCTCCGACCTGATGAGCAACTGCATCATCATGTGAACCTGAATAAAAGGGTAATCAACATTACCAACTACGCCAGATTAGCTATAAACTATTTCCCACAATACTGTGAAAATAACAAGGATACAATATTATCTACCGCTGGGCTTGCACCATCAGTCAGGAAAAGATCATTTGGATCAGCAGGGAAGCCATCACGAGCTTCAATACCAGAAGCGATTGTGTCACGTAATCCTTTGATACCCTATATTTACAGAACACGATAAAAAGTTTTATATTTATCGAACCCAAATAATACTCTGCAAAAATGGAACAATCTCATGAGAAGACAGTCACCTGACTGTGGCTGTATGCACCAGTTGCTCTCCCAGGAATTTGGTCAAGGATCTGGAAAGCTTGTTCTATGGCATCCGCACTACAAAGCAAAGAAAGAATGAAAAACAGCTATTGCAATGTTTCAAAGTCTACAAGCAGTTTCGTATTGTATATTGAAGAGATCTCCTCTTTCTAAAGCATAACCAAAAAATCTTGTCAATGTATTTCCTTTTGAGAAATAAAAATCCTAAAATATTACTGAACCAGAAGGAGACTTGAAGTTGGTGAAGATTTTTTGTTTAAACACTTTCTCGATAGTGACCAGAATTTTAATAAGATAAGCTGAATCGGGAAGACATTTTGTTTCTCAAAGGGCAAGGTTTATATGCCACAAGCTGTGGAGCTCTAGATTTTTCAATATTTTATTAGTATAATAATCCATGGAAATAATTCAAAGAATGAATATCTTTAAGACTTGCAAAAAGTAGAAAGAACCTACAGTGAACAAAGAACTGGAAACTATGAGTTTTTCAAATGAAAATAAAAACCGGACGGCTCAATATATAATAAAAGTCTTGCATAATAATATTGCGTCTAAGTGCCACTTCATTTACACTCCCATACATCTCCCAAGAGACAAAAAAGTTGTACTTTGAAAGTTGAATCTTAAACTAAAAGTTCTAGTTTTAAAGTTGAATCTTAAACTAAAAGTTTTAGTTTTAAAGTTGAATCATTAAACCAAGTAAGGAATATAATTGAGCTTATAAAACTTGCCCCATGCATCCTTGGGCTTATGAGCTGTGCTCCCAGAGGGCAGTCTCCACATGTCCCACGAAGCATTTTATGAATATCACACATTGAGGCTCCCATCAATGAAATATTTCAAAAGACTTGTGATGACTATAAATGAAGGGCAAACAGGGAATTGTGATTTAGCATGCATCTGAAGAAGGAAAACTTAGTTGCAAATAGATGTGGGGAGCAATACAGGAAAAAATAGCACCAATGCTTTCCCTTTAAGACTTTCCTTAGTCTCAGATAAATAGTTCTCATTAGTTTTTCATTGTATTTTAGGAGCTCATGATCAACAACGTCGCTCATTTTTCCCCTCACTTGCTTAGATTTAACAAAGACTTGTTCTCACAAGCAGTAACTTCTGAATGAGAATTAAAAAGACCATCATCGGAGTGTTGAATTAACACCTGCATATTATTCACTGAACAATAATTTAGAAGAACAGCTTCCGGTTCCTGCTATTTGTATATAAGCATATCATCGTCTAAGAGTACAGGGGACTGACATGAAATGTACTGGTGACAGTCATTTACAGAATTTGGTTACAGATGAAATTAGATGCATATTCCATTTAGCTCATCTAAAAATTGCAGAGTCCGACAAACTTCATACCTGAACAGACCTTGTGTTTCGCTTTTGTCCAAAATGGATGGATGGTCACATAATGCAAGGACCTAATATAGAAAAACTACCTTAGAAATCACTGGATGAGTCAATTAATTTATCGGGAGAAAAAATAGAGTAAATTATGCCCACCTCTCTAAAGAAAGTGATAGGCTGCTGAGCCAGTGATTGAGGATTTCCAATATTGCAATATAAGATCTGCATGTAATCTGATGAATGAGTACAGAGAAAACTTAAAAGGTTCTAGATGATACCTAGTTCTGATCATCAACTTATGACCTATATGGAGTTTTGTAAGAATAGGTCTATTAAATATTAGGTCCAGAGACCGAATCAATTACATAAATGATAAAACGAAGTACCTATAAAGCATGCATTGTAAAGTAAAAATGTGACGAAGAAAACCAATTTACAAGAGTTCATACCTCATCAAAGGGACGAGAACCTGGATTATCCTTGAGGTCTTGCTGCAATTTCTGCATCAAAAAAAGAAAAATATAAAAGGAATTGGTGAAATAAACAAGTTCTTTTAATTTATGAAATTCAGCAGATCCAGATAATAATGAAGTTCAAATGTAAGTTGAATAATTCAGTTTACTTAAGTCAACAAACAAAAGGCATGAGCTACCTGAGCAATTGTAACAATCTCTCCACGGACAGCATACTCACATTTCAAAACCTGAACCCAACAAAATAGACCATAAATAAAGTTGTATCACTCAAATAACGTTATAATTTCGAGACAACAGCTCAGTAAACTGGCTAAAACCACAGCAGTTTAAGTTGCTATAAGAAAGCGCCAAATCAAATGCTGAATGCAACAACACACCAAGGGTGTGGCCTAGTGGTCAATAAAGTGGTTGAAAGCCATAAGTTCTCAGATTCAAATCTCAACACTAGGTGATTCTTTCCATCTGTCCTAGCCTAGATTAATAGAGTTACCTAGTGTAAAATTAACTGAGTTGCGCGAAAGCTAGTACGGATATCAGTCATTTGCGTGAAAGCTAGCATGGATATCAGTCATTTAAAAAAAAAAAGGATGAATGCAACAATAGGTCATGTATCATTAAAACTCTATAATAAGATTCAGATTTCTCCCCTGATTTTCACATAACCACTTATCGGTATAAAAATATGAGTCAATCAGAACCTATATGAATCCTCTATCAATACCGATTTCTCAATTTAAACTACTCATTTTACAATACAAAATTCGATTAACATCAAAAAATAAATTGAAACAGCTAAAAAAGGAATATGTTGTTACCTTGGGATTAATGTTATCAATAGTGATTGGAGTGGCTGAATTATCGGAAGCCATTGAATGAGGATGAAGAGTTGATAAGAAACGTAGAAAAGGAGTTGATGAAGAATTAAGAGAAAGTGATGGGGAAACCGGAGAAGAAGAAGAAGAAGAAATAGTACTAGCTCTGGTTCTAGCGATGAGATTTCTGGCTCTGTGTGATGGGAATCGACGCATTTTAAAGAAGAATGAGGAAAAAAGTAGCCCCAAATAAAAAAGAAGGTTAGATTGGTCAAGATAAAATTAAGCAAACCCTTTATGACTTGCTGCACACGTATCGAAGAAGACAATTCCAGGGCTCATGCTTCCTTTCAAACTTTCAGCTCATTGGGCGGATTCAACTTTGACTATTTTAAATAATAAAATATTTAATCAAATTATTTATCAAATTTATAAATCAAATCAAACTAATAAAATTTTGAGCTTCTTAATCTCACTTTTTTTTTTGTTTTGTGATAAGGTATTAAGGCAAAGTAATTGATTTGCACTTCAAATATTTTTGGTCCAGTCAAAATATAATTTTCTAGGAATTTTTTTATGAAAATAACACAAAATATTATATGAATATTGATATTAAAATATTTTTAAAAATAATGATGAAATCACATAAAATAAATATTGCAAATAGATAAATTATAATGAAAATGATCATAATTTTAAAGTATTAAATCATAGGAGTACTAAAATAAGTATTAATTGCTTGACCAAACATTAAAAAAACTGAAATTAAGTTATGTATTTTAATTATCTAAACCAATGTAAAATTAAGAAACAAATATTCAATATTATTATCACAAATAGTATTGAATGATTTTTGTCGCATTAATATTGATATGACTTTTGATTTGAGCTTTATAGATTGACTAATATCTATGGACTATAGATTATACTGATCCGTTCAATGATAAAGATATATTTGAAATCAAATTTATTTTTATTTTTAATATGAGTTTGATCTCAAATATGCTCATTATCTTTGTAATTTACACTTCATTTTTATGACGTGAATTGTTGAACATGAATACGTTTTCTAGAACATAGATGGTAGACTTCACCCCACTCTCCACAAATAATAAAAGCATTTTAGTTCTTTTCATCGTAGGTTCTTTTCGTCTTTCGACGAAAAGTCTAAAATTATCTTTTCATTATTTAGGAAAATCATTTTTATTTTCTTTTTATTTTTCTTTTCCACGCATAATTTATGGAAGTTAGCTTTTCATAAAATAAAAGCAGTATCCCAAAATTTTATTTTATTTATTTACTTATTTATTTATTTTTTGAGAAATTGACCCACAAGACAAATCCACAAAGAGCTACCGCACATACTATGTTCATGGGAATGATTCCAGAATTTTATACTTTTTAGAAATTAACTTTTGAAAGTGCAATGAGTTAAGTTCAAAATTTAATTTGACATAATATTAGAATTGGACTCATATAGAGATTTGTAAATATAATCTTGATTTTTTAATTTTATACTCGGAATATGAATATGAATTTCCAATATATAATGAATGTTCAAATCCTAGCATGATCATGAGGGTATTGAAAAAAAGATCCCACATCGAATCGGAACAAAAACATTCAGCTTCTTATGAGTTAATTTTGGATATGAGTTAGATTTAAAACACAATTTACATACTCTATTTTTTTTAAGTTCTCCAAAGGTTCTTCAAGTTATTATAGTGACCAATAACAACGATCTTTTCGGAATTAGAATTTAGAGATTATACGACATGTTTGTCGAAGCCATGACGTTGTAATAGATATGTCAAATGAGTTAATTAGGTGATGATAATATCAGTAATAATTATGTTTCAATTTCAAGTAAATTGAAATTAATTATACAAATTTCCGTGATCAACTAAAAATCAAGCTCTTCTACATTCAAAATTTTAAGTTATACCATAATGTACTTCCTCTTTTTATTTTTACTTGTCATAGTTTTATTTTTCGAAATTAACTTGATTAAATTTTAAAATTAAATTGAAGTAATTAAATTTAATATTTAAAATCTAAAATTTAGATGATTGAAAACTATACGAAAAATGCTATAAATTGCAATATTTCTCATATCAATATTATGAAAAAATATATTTTAAAATATCGATCGAAGTTTATATTATTTGACCTCAATAAGTAAAATATTGACAAGTCAAAGTGAACCGTAAAAATACATCGATTGATATTTTTTCTTTATCAAAGTTGTACATTTCACTTAGTATAAACATTTCCCCCTTGTTTCCTCTCAATGAAAAAAAACAAAATATATAACTAGACAATTTTTAAATAATTATATTTTACTATATATAATAAGAGGCAGTTAAGCTGCTCAAGCAGGCAGCAGATCGAAATGCCCGCTTGAGCAACTTGAGGGTAGATTTATAAATGTTTTGTAGTTCTTTCGTTATAATTTTTTAATTTTATTTTTAGTGTTAAAAAATATAAAAAAAAAGAGGCAGTTAAGCTGCTTAAGCAAATAGCAGGTCAACATGTCTGCTTAAGCAGCTTAAGGGTACATCCATAATTTTCTAATGGTTCTTCCATCGTAATTTCTTAATCTTATTTTTAATGTTAAAAAATATTGTTAATCATGATAATTAAAGTTGCTTAAGCAGGCAACAAGTCAACATGTCTGCTTGAGCAGCTTGAGATTTTATTCGATATATTCGTAACTTTTTATGGTTCTTTTGTTGCAATTTGTTTGTCTTATTTTTAGTGCTAAAAAATGGTATTAATCATGATAATTAAAGTTGTTCAAACAGGCAGCAGGTCGACATGCATGCTTGAGCAGCTTGAGGATATATTTGTAATTTTTTATGGTTCTTCATGTCAACCTGCTGCCTACTTAATCAATTTAACTATGTCTTATTATATATAGTCATTTCTAAAAACACGTTACGCCACAATATTAATAATTTAAAATATTTAAAAATCATATTAAATTTTTAATTAACTATCTAAATTCTACCTATATCACTTAAATTAAAATAAAATAAAAAAATAAATATTAGGCCCACGTCGACGGAGACACCGATGTCTAGTATTACAAATACATGACAGCATTGCCCATGCTTGGCTTCCCTATCCAAAGTAGCTTACGTAATAAAAATATGGCCAAAACTAAATTTATTTAGTCATTTTATTGGCTAATCGCAAGATAATTGTGATCTTAACCATAAATGGTGTCACTAAAAATAAGGTAGTAAGTCATGACAGTATGTTATAACTTGTCAATTACTCCATTTAATTAAAGATAAAGTTATACATATGAGTCGAATCGAGGGGATTATACATGCATAGAAATTAAAATCACGAATAGAAGTTCCATTAAATTTTACGAATCGTTATGTAGCTATAATTGTTTTTAGGAAAAAAGACATGGTATGCTTATCGGCAAAAAGGAAAGGGCAAACAATACAAATCCTTAATTTAGAGTATATTATGTTTCGTCCTGTGAATTTTTGAAATTGCTATTCGTATCAGATTTCGGCCCCTATATACATGAATCTAGCGCATCGAGATACATATCGAATATATAAGGTCAAAATCAGGTGTAATTTATTCCAAATACATTATATCTGAGTAGAATCGCATGTATTTGGTAGAAAAAAAATACATGTATCTAGATTTATATGACTTGAAATCTGATATGAAATTATTAGTTAGTAAGATAATACATAATTGTGTTAAATTATAGAGAGACTTAGTAGATATGACATAAATGATTATAATTTGACAGTTTTTCCATCTAAGCCTTTCACCAACTTTGTTGTCGATGATTTCTATTTTACCTCCCATTGAATGTACTTGAAAAATCAAATATAAAGAGAAATAATATGAGATATGAAATTTTAAAAATTCATTAAACTTTTGATGAAACACCCAAATCTTAAAATGTCTATATAATAATGATCAAATTGTCTCTTGGATAAATATTAAAGACATTGTAATATAACTTTAAAAAAAAAAATTGACTCGATTAAAGCATATTGTGTTATTGCATCTACTAGAAAGAATAAAAAAGGACCAAAAATATCTCTAAACTATAAGAAAAGATTTATATCGTTCATCTACCTGTTGATAAAAAAATAAAATGATCCTTAATGTATATGTATTGCTTTATTTTGATCTTTCATAATGTATTGCAAAAGGTGTTCATTATGGTCCTTCACTTAAATCTATCAAATTGATTTAAAAAAAAAAGTGTTATGTTTAATGGTGGGTACCATATGGCTAGCAAATTATGCCACAACCTAAATCGTGAAAACGGGGCTGTGAGAGGAATTTTCTTAAAGAGGAACATTATGTGAATATCATGGAATAAGGTTTGATCCTATTCATAGAGATTCGTAACTATTTCAAAAATGAAAAGTTTAACACAATTGATCTTTTAAAAAAAAATAAAAATAATTACTAATTCATGATCAAGCATGATGTCATCTTCTTTGTGGCTTCAAAATAAAATATTATTTTATCTCTCAAATTCTAAATTACATATCTCTATTCTCATTTATACATATTGTAATTCATGTGTTATATGATAGCAGCTTTAAGGAGATCACTTTGCTAAGCTTTTGATGTCTTATCTTATTAGAGGTCATTTTATGTTCTTTATTGGCTGATTTAGCTATGAGGCTATGATCTTTAAAAAAAAAAAAAAAACTCAACGTCAAGATACTATATATGAATATACAATAGAATCTGTTTTAAAAGAGTAATATCTCAAAATATATCGTTATGATCTATTACATATTGTTACAATACTTTTTTTTTCATTTTATTTAAAATTTTTGAAGTTGGATTGATTATAATTTTTGTAAATGATGTTTGATTGTTTGAATGTAATTTTACTAAAAAAGACACGAAATATAAAATCTAATTTAAATGAAATTATTTTAATAAAAATTAAGTAAAAAATATGACAGAATAAAAAAAGAATAATATAGTGAAAATAAAAATAAAGTTAGTATTTTTTAAATTTCAAATTGTGAAACTTTCACAATCTAATTTTGATTTTCAAACAAAGTAAAAAGAAATTCTCATAAAAAAAGAGTTGATCTTTTTTATAGCTTTTCACTTTTTATGAAAAGATATTAAAGAGAAAAATACCAAAGATACTTTTGAATTTGACGTAAATTATAAGGTTTGTCTTTGAATTATTGACAGTCTTAACTAAACTTGAACTCATCCTCAATTTGCACCTGAAGTAACAAGTAGTCTTAAACTTTTATGGGAGCGTAGAAATTTAAAAAAAGAAGTCGAGAGAAACGTTAAAAACACCCACTAAACTCAACGACGATTTAAAGATACATTTCAAAATTTCACTCATTATTACAAGATTTGAAATGTATTGAGTTCAGTTAATTAATTAAAAAATATTTTTAAAATTATTAATAATTTAAAAATAAAATTAAAATTCACGCAAAATTTAACGGTGTTCTCAATATTAAATAACACGGACTAACAAATTTCTAACCATATGAAAACGGCCCCTAATAAATGACAAAATAACGCAAAACACGAATAAAAGCACCTTTTTTTCTTCCAAATAGGAAAAACTAGATAGTACTAGGGTGGGCTGCAGAAGTAGAGTCGCAGAAATTTCAATAAAGGGTCAAAGCTTCACTTATCGATCGAGCACAAGGGATTTGAGATTCTCAATTTCAATTCCCTTTCAGTTCGGTAATCTCTTTGTACCTACACTTTCCTTCACTTCGATTCTCTAATTGTGAGTTATTTTGCAATCTAATTTGGTGAATTTTGCTACGAATTCTGCATTAGATTGAATTGATAGTCATATAGGTCAGTTGTCTTCGGGAGAAAGATGAATGTGGATCCTTTTCCTGTCATTGGTATGTGATTACTGAGAGAAAGGAGAATGGAGAGAGAGAGAGAGAGAGACGAGGGTTCCACTGATGGAGGTTGGAAGGAAAAGAGAACAACTGAAAGTAAATGGTTTTGGGTCGGTTAAGAGTTGTAATCTGAAATTTGGGATAGTTTTTTGCTTTTGAGCTTGTGATAGTGTTCCTTTGTCTAAATCAGGGGCATATTACACTTTCTTTGGATGGTTGTTCCCTATTGTTTTATATATGGTTAAAAAACTAAATTGAATCACAATCTGAGCCAAATACATTAAAAAGCCGATATTTGGTTTGGTTTAGTTTGATTTTATATTCTGAAAACTGATATTATTTGATTTGGTTTTGGTTTTGGTTTTAGTAAAAAATGCAAAAATAAGCAAACCGAACTGAAAAATTATATGTTTAAATTTTATAATTATTTGTATATTATTCATGAATAAAATAAAAATATGTTGTTAAAGTTTTAATCAACTTAAAGTCATTAACTTTACCATTTATATTTGAGAATTCTCTTAGTGTTTTGGTATATAATTGTCTTGTAACCCCTCCCTCGGGTAGTTCCACAATTGTTGAGTTTGGGGTTATTTTGTTTCTATAAAGATTTGATTGTTTGGTCTTTGATGTATAATAAATTTTATAATGATTTTTATTGCTTAATTAAATCACTTTGCTCGTGTAATAATAACTCTAGTATCGCTTAATTACTTAATTGAATCCACAGTAGCTTTTCTGGGGATTGTTCATGTACTAGGTGTCTGTATCTATCAAGATGCGTATGCCCTCAACAAATTTATTACTTTCAAACCAAGAAAACCAAAAAAACCCAAACCAAATCGACAATTACCAAACCAAAGGTTCTTTTTTGATTTGGTATGTTTTGGTTTCGGAAATTTAAAAAACCAACTAAATTGGTTTGGTTTTGGTTTTTAATCAATAATCGATCCAAATCAAACCATGAACAAACTAAACTATTGTTTAAATACCATCTTTATTTAGATTGTTACTTAAATTTTATTGTATCATATCATTTAAATCTATCATTAGATAATGATGAAAAGTTATATTTTGTGTAACCACCGATTTGGTGTAATCGCATCGTTACTTTAATATTTTCTTCTCATTTTGTCTTTATTTGGTATTTAAATTGGTGAAACCACTGATTTTTTTAACCCGCAGGGGCTGGCCTGGTGGCAATTGACTTGAGCCTTGGGGTTTGCTCCCTTTCAAGGTCTCAAGTTCGAAACCCACTAGGTGAAAACAATTTCTAAGGGCCGTCGGATTGGGTAAAACCTGAATTAACCGTGGTGCACTTGCGGAAAACTCCTTGCCGATGGCCTGTGCCCCCGGGATTAGTCGGGGCTCAAAGAGACTCGGACACCCGGTGTAAATAAAAAAAGAAATAATCTTTTTTTATTTTTTATCTTACCTTTATACAGTAGCTCTATCTCGTATCCTGGTAGGTTTGTCATTCAAATTATTGATATGTGGCATCATGTAATGACATAGAATGATACAATCTATCCAAACCATACAATGCAATACTATACGATAAATTATGAAACAATACATAACAACCATCCAAAAAGCATGGTAGTGGCAAACCCTTCTGGGTGGTCTAGTGGTTTGGGCTTGGGCTTCCATATTGGAGGTCTCAACTTCGAAACCCTTACTAGCAAAAGTTTGCTTTCTGGGTCGAGCTCGCCGCGTCGGGCTTGCCTAGTGCAGGTTACTTCTCCTATGCAGTTTGCGAGCTATTGTATAGGAGTGCGGGTGTACCCTGTGCGTCCCGTTGTCATTAAAAAAAGGAAAAGGGTCATATATACCCCTAAACCTTATTAAAATATCTAGATATACCCTCCGTTTAAAGTTTAGCCCACCCATACCCTCGCCGTCCAACTTTTCACACATATATACACTTGTAACCATTAATTACTTTGCTGAAAATACCCAGTCCCTTTTAAATAATATTTAAAATTGCCACATCCCATTTTAATTTCCACATGCCATTTATATTAAGTTAAATATTTAGTGCACACTTCCTTTTTTAATATTTGAGATACCCGATCAATTATATTTGGGTCGGATATAATTTATGGATTGGGATCTTCAATATTATCTTTCGATAGGGTATCTCAAATATTCCAATCATGGGAAGAACTGCAACTCATAGCCGGCAACCTTTTAACCACAGCTAGTCTTTCATGTCCATTTTGCTTTGCAAGTGTTATCGTCCATCAGGTGGTGAAAGCCGTATTTTTCACAAAAAGGGTATCCTTTCAAGATATGTCACCCCAACAAGTTTGGCCTGTTGGGATTGGGGGGCATTAGTGATCCCTTCCACAGGTTCTATGTCTATAACCTGGGACATATCATGACAGCCAAAAAAATATCCCGATGCTCCGTAGGGATACTGGACAAGCACATATAGATTATGAAATCTGGCCTCATAGTCCGAAACTAAC
>DF363559.1:0-14140 GCA_000787875.1 Solanum virginianum
CTTCAATTGATCACCTTGATACCAAAGTACAAATGTACGGGCTCTAACATCTGCGGGTCTTACCATCCCAATTACCAGATTGAGAATTAAGTGATATACATGTTTAATGAAAGATAAAACATATGGGTGTGTTTGGTATGGACGAAAATATTTCTTGGACAATATTTTTCAAATTAACTCTTTTTTTTTAATTTGAGGAAAATGACTTCTTTCCAAAAATTAAGGAAAACATTTTCCAAAACTCTCATTCAATCTCAAATTAATTTTTTTTATCCCATTCCTGTTGAGATCCCCCCCCCCCCAAACCCCCAACTCTTTTTTTTTAATTTGAGGAAAATGACTTCTTTCCAAAAATTAAGGAAAACATTTTCCAAAACTCTCATTCAATCTCAAATTAATTTTTTTTATCCCATTCCTGTTGAGATCCCCCCCCCCCAAAGCCCCCACCCTAAAAAAAGAATTTTAATATTTATTTTAAAAAAATATTTAAAAATTATGAATATTTTAATTATGTCAGAAACTATTTTATAAAAAAATATTTTCCACTCTCTAGAGAAAAATAAAAAAAAATTCTAAAAATAATTTTTCATTCACTAACCAAACAATATAAAATATTTTTTACTCTCAACCAAACATGAGAAAATGAATTAGAGATTAACTTATTTTATAGGAAAATATTTTCCTCCGTACCAAACACAACCATAATTTGTACGCAAATAGTCTTATAATTAAGATTACTATCGAACTTGGTGTTTTCATTTTAAATACGTACAAATCTTTTAAAAAAGAAAATATTGATCACAAATAGTAACAAAGTACCAAACCTTAGCTCAAGTCCATTGAATAGAGAGTAAATGAATAGTACTCCTATAAAATTAGGCTTCTACTACTACCGAAACATGTGTCTACTTTTATAACTTATTAGTTTGTGATTAGTGAGCGGAAATGATTGAATAATTAGGTTTAAATAATTGCAATTAGTAAGGTGCCACTTAGACATGTTGAATTTCACTTAAGTTGATCAAAACACAAATAATAACAATAATATACTCAATATAATCAATAATATACTCAATATAATTCCACCAAAATTGCGATATGAAGATGATAAAGTACATGTAGATTTTACTCCTAACTTAGAAATAGAAAAGTTATTTCTAGTACACCCTCGACTCAATAAAAAGTCGTACAAAACAATCTTAAAAAAGAAATAACAAATGCTCATGAAATAACAAACATAAAGAAAAACATTATTTAGCAATATGATAGTAACTACAACAAAAAAATATAATAGTCATAAAACAAGCAACAAAAAATAATCACATAATTCGACAAACAAGAATTTATTGAAGTAATACTATAATTACTAATATGAACGAATAACAAAATGTCACAACCTCAAACAGATCGCAAGTGACACCCACGTAAATTCTCCAGTGGGAGAACCAATACTACAACCGAACTAAATAGTCTAACAAAACATAAATGTTTGAAGATTTGAAAACAGCTTTGGACAGACAATGATCAAGTTCCGGCATAAACTCAACAAAAATAGTCTAATATAATACGAAAAATAATTGTCAATCATGACACACCCCCAGGTAGAGTGACCCTCCTTATCCCACTAGTGGAGGTCGAGGGACAAGGTATAGCAACATAAGGGCAGGGTGGATCTTCTCGGTCAGCCAGTCAAGGGTGCAGAGCTTCTATGACGAGTACCATAGACCGCAATAGTTAACGCCATGGTGACCGAGCTTCTTTATCATGCTATGATTGTGGAGTGCTAGATCACTGGTTCAGAAATTGCTTCGTGTGAAGAGAGATGCACTTAACTTCTCAGGAAGGCCAATTAGCCCTACCATTGATAGTCAGAGACAAAGGTCGAGACCAGGGTTACAGGGTTGACTAGTAAGGTTCCAAAGATGACCAGTATGGGTCTAGAGATGATCATCATTGTTCTACATGCGATAGGTTTGGTAGTAGAGGCTATACCAGAGGAGACGCCCTCAAGGTTATTTCTGTGTTGCTCCAGCATGGTCAGAGATTGATGCATCAGATAACGTTATCATAGGTATAATTATTTTATGCTAGCAGCTAGCTTTAACTTTATTTGATCCCGAGTCTACATATTTATATGTATCTGGTTATGTTGCTTCTTATATGGAGGTAAGCTTTGAGCCTCTTTCAGTACCACTTCATGTTTCAACTACTGTAGGAGACTCTGTAATGGATCAATAATGCATATCATGTGTGATTACTATTTAGTGGTAGGATGCCCAGACAGACTTATTATTACTTGATATACTTAATTTTGATATTATTCTGGATATGGATTGGTTACCTCCTCATCATGCAGTTCTGGATTGTTACACCAAGACTATTACCTTGCTCATGCCTAATATACCTCCAGCGGTATGGTGAAGATCCATTAGTCGAGCACCGATCGATATTATTTACTATGTTCAGGCTTGAAGATTGGTAGCTACCGAGTGCATGTTTAGCATACTTGGCCTATGTTCGTGATGTTTCAGCCAAGGCTCATTCCGTTGATTCTATTTTGGTGGTTTGTGAGTTTCCAAATATGTTTCCTGTGTATTTGCCTAGGTTACCTCCATAGTGAGATGTTGATTTTGCCATAGATTTGGAGCCAGACACTAAGCTCATTTTTATACCTCCTTAATGGATGACCCCTACCAAATTTAAAGAGTTTCATGCTCATCTTTAGGTTTTTCTAGATTAGGGTTTCCTACGGCTGAGTGTTTCTCCCTGAAGGGCTCCTGTCCTATTTGTTGAAAAAAAGGACGGTATTCTTCAGATGTATAATGATTATGGCTAGTTGAATAAGGTGATGGTGAAAATCTATTATCTTTTGCCTCATATTGATGACTTATTTGATCAGTTACAAGGGATTTTCATATTTTCTAAGATCAGTTTAATGTTGAGTTATCATTAGCTGAGGATTAGGGCAGCAAATATTCCTAAGACTGTTTTCTTGACCTACCGCCATTATTATTCATTCTAATTCATTGAATTAATCCATTCTATAAATAAAAATTTATTAGAAAAAAAAGGTAACGTTATTTTTGCAAACATAACTTGTATTTTTTTAACAATCGTTCGTAAAAGTTGATGTTTATCTCGGAGCCTCGAAGGAAAGAAAAATGGTTCTTTGTTTTGACTTTGATGAATTTTTTTTAGTTAAAATAGATTGGTCGTACCTATCCAATAATGGAATATGGATTATGAGTGACTCGCTATTCAATCCTACTAGATGATGGATTCCCTCGTGGAACACTTTGGATTGAAAAAATTTGATCAATTCTGATAAATTTTTTAATTTGAAACTCTCTCGAATTGAAACTTTTCGATTTATATACCTATGACATGTTTATGAAATTGTTTCAATTTTTGTATTGATTGATATCATTTACCTACACCCTTTCCCCAAGAAAAAAATTAATTTTTTCAACTCGAGCACTATTATGGACTATTTACATTCCAAGACAATAAAAAATGCGATGTTCTAGTGAAACAGAATCAATGAGTCAAGCTAAGAGAACCTCCATTCCTTCCAAAAAGGTGGATGTACAAATCCATAACGTAACAGATCGTGTCCTTCAAGTTGCACGTTGCTTTCTATCATATTGTTTCAAATGAAGTTTTACCATAGCATTCCTCTAAGACTCGGTATGGAATTGATTCAATTATGAAATCATAAAATTCATTGGTTGGGCTGATGCATAAACATCATAATCTATAGTATTTTCTATATCTATAGTATATAGATATAAATAGTACTATGGATATTGATGGATAAAGATTTTTCTAAAGAAGTTGTAACGCTCGGTAAAATTTTTGAATTACCCCTAAAATAGAATCGTGCACATAACACATCTTTTCATGTTCTGTTTGCCAATCCGAGACTGGATATGCAATCAGCATGAAAAATTAAGTGGTAAAATGGTCTCGTTCAAATTTTAGAGCAACTAGATCAAAAAAAATTTTTGATCAAAAATCGAATTCCAATGTGGATATGCGACAGAGCCGCGACGCGGACCTGTCGCGGACGCACACTTATGTTTCTTTCAAAATTTTTCGACGGGGATTAGACTTTGAAGTGAAGTTTTAGATTTAATTTGAGAAGCATTCCGGTCCATTCCCAATCCCTCTTAAGTTCAATAAACGAATATAAGAGATCTTTTACATCAAGCCAAGTCCAAAGAATTTCTCGCAACTAAGTTTTCGTATGAGTCAATAGAAGGGTCAACTTTAAATGCTCATATCTCCTAAGGTATAATGAGTTAGGTGACCCATAATATATAAAATCGAAGGTATTTGAATTAACTTTCCAACACATTTAATTTTGCCTTAATTCGATTATGGAGTAGAAAGTTATGACCATTTTAGTAAAGGCCTGTAGAGCTCTCTGAAGGTGCGCGACGGCTCCTTGTCGTGGACCCAATATGGACCCTTTCTAGATGAGATAAATGACGTTTTTTATTTTTATTTTGAGGATACTTTTATACTAAAACTTTTGGGGGTCTATATAAGTCCCAAAATGCATAAAACGTCAATTTTCATAATCAAAATCCTCTCCATCACTCCTAAATATTAATACTCAAGAATCATCAAGAAAATCATCAAAGTTTGGATTAGCTTCGAAGATTCATCCTCAAGGGTTTCAAGAAAACGAATTCAAGAATCCCATGAAAGGATTTATTTGATTCTTCTTATTCTTTAAGAATTAGGGTTCTTCATCAAGAACTTTAAAGATTCTAAATCAAGAATTCAAAAATCAAGGAGAAGTTGTTCAAACAATGTCTTTTCAAGTTCTTCCTCTATAAAAGACCTACCAAGATCGAGAATTTTCTCCAAGAAAGCTAGTATTCATCAAATTTTGATAGTAATATTAACTTTTCAGGTATGTAAGGTTAAACAAAAGCATGAGATTATTCTCTCATATTCCCCATAGATTGTCATAGATGAGTTGAGAGTCCATGAATCCTTATATAAATTTCTTGAAATACTTTCTTGAAAATCGTATCTATTACATGTATTTTCATATGTTGATAATCATCGTAAACTTATTTTTTTGAATTGAGTATTTTTCACGAGATATTGTATAGACCCTATATGTTAACTTTTGAAAGCATGCGTGAATGAACCTAGGGATGAAGTCTAGAGCCTTGATGTGAGTATGATAACAGAAATCTTGATGTGAGTATAAGGTTGAGTTATTTGAGCTTGATGATCCCATGAGTCTTCATAATTGAGTTCTTAATGTTATGTCTAAACAACTTCTTCTAATTAATAATCTGAGTCCTTGAGTTCTTAAATGAGAATTTGAGTTCATTGAGATGAGTTAAAGTCCCTGAAACAATAGAGGACCCTTAACTTTGAGTTAATTGAGATTATGAGAGTCTCCACAAGACTAATTGAGAAAATAAGTGCCTCTACGAGGCTGCTTGAGATGGTGACGAGGAGTCTTATAAGCATCGAATCTTGGGAGGAGAATCCAGCACCGAAAAAAAGAGTAAAAATGAGTCTCACTTACACTCATTACCTACACCAGCCCAGCGTAGGAGAGGATTGAACCATTACATCTCATGATCCCCTCTCGAGTTTACATCCCTGAAATCAATAGAGGATGACAAAGTTCAAATTCCTTGTAAATCATACTCATCCCATACCTGGCAAGTACGGGACGATTGTGGCAACATCAACATGATTGTTGTACAACCCCTGCCTCATAAATGATCGTTGTCAGTTAAAAGAAACTCCCAGAAAGTTCCCAAACTAAATAATATGAGTCGAGATGAGATAAGATAAGACCTTCTAAGATGAGCCTGATTCGATTGATGAGTTGATTAGTTGATGGGTCACTTGTCTACTCTTTATTCTTACTTTAGATAGACATTTGACATGATAATTTTTACTACCCTTAATATTGATTGTCGTTTCGATATTAGTCTACCTGTTTCGATTTCATTCAACTATTTTACATACCAATACACTCCACGTACTGACGTCCCCCTCTGGGACTGCATCATTTCATGATGTAGATACAAAATTTGAAGATCGTCAAAAGGCGCATCGTTGAGGATTTGAGACGTTCAGCTGATTGCTGAGCCTCCCCTACTTCAGAGAATTCATTACATTTATTTCATCTTACTGTAAAGTTAGATACTTACTAGGTTTATTTTGATTGAGGTAGCCATGGTTCTGTCATTGGCACCACTTGATAGTGATAGAGGCTTCATAGACTAGAGTAGAGTATTGATATTAAGACTTGTTGAACTAGTTTCTTTCTAATAACCTTTCTATTTATAATATTATTTTGAGATTAGATGAGATATGCCCATTTACTTCCTCATGTCTGCTGCTGATTAGTAGAATGTATGAATAAATGAATATGATGAGGCCAAGTGGTTCGCTTGGGGACTTGCACTAGTGTCTGAGTGCCGATTATGTTTAGGGTACCCTCTTGGGGCATGACAAACTTAGTATCAGAGCATGAGTTCGAGTGTCTTAGGGAGTCTATAAAGCCGTGTCTTGTAGAGTCTTGTTTATAGGTGTGTTGTGCACCACACATTATAAGCAGGAGGCTATCAAACATTAGAAATTGTTACACTTCTTTTTTATTCCAATTCGTGTGATAGAGTTAAACTCTATGAAAACTCTCTTTTAATTCGTGTGTTACACGTTACGCAATTGCGACCATGCTTCTAAGAAGACTTGATAAAGAGAAGGACAAGATAATGAGAGTGATAGCTGATTAAGACATGTGATTAGACCCATTATCTATTATGTAAGCAATAAGGTGATGAGTCGATTGCCATAAGTTTTGACGAAAAAGTAGTAAGTACCCCTTGATTTTTTATGATGAGGCATAGAGAAAGAGTTATTGTTAAAATGTGATAGAGTGTGTTCAAACTAGAAGGGAGTTTATGTCGAGGTGTTGTAATATCCATACTATTGAGGGTGAAGTGTGGATGTTGAATAGGGGGAAATAGTGTTTTCAATGTGATAGATCTAAATTAGGCCTATGATTTTTTTAAGTGAGAGCTTATGAGACTCATCGAGTTATAAGCTTAGTCAGGTAAGGAGATATAATGTATATGTGAGTGGTACTGAATTGTAAGGAAAGTGATGCTCTGGGCAAAATACAAGTTCCCCTTAGGTAAGACGAGTGAAATAAGGATAACTCAATAGATAAGAAGAGACATGAAATATGTATCCAAGATTGTGTAAAGATGTGTGAAACTTTAACTTACGAATGTTATAAGAATGTAGATAGTATATTTGAGTTGACAATATAGAGTAGGCTGATGTAAGCATTCCTTGTTATCCCGGGCAACTAAGTTGATTGGGACGTATGGATAGACGATGATGCATTTTTCCCTTATAGTCTAAGTCTCATACAAATTAGTTTATGAGAGGACAAAAGTTGAGCGTTAGCAGGCAAAAGAAAAGGTTAGACTGTAAGAGTTGTGGGAAGTGGTTATGTATGCCATTAAGAGTAGCAAATATATAGAGAGATTTTCATAGAGATAAGAGGAAGCTGAGAGTGGTATATTTGAAGAGAGTTTTAGTGGCTAATTTATTTGGGCGACTATAGAATGATAGAAGAGTTTAAGATACTTATTCTTGTGAATAGTGATTTCTCGATTGTGTAGAGGTATATGCTTATAGCCTAGTAGAGGGATTTGATTTGCAAAATTAGAGAGAGACCCTTGAGCTATGGGGGAGATGGTGACGTGAGAAACAAAAGTAGATCTTGAGTTTGATAGAGATGGGCTGATCGAGATAAGATATCAGTTTTCTTGTCATATCATATGTTTCTTATTCTTTCATTGAGGTGATGCTCTATTCTCATTTGGTATATGACTGCCATGCCTATAGCCTAGTCCCATATATAACTTATCGATTGTTATTCATGTTGAATTGTGAGGATGAAAAATGATGAATTCATTCATTAACTTTGATCTTACCCCATAGATCTAAGTGTTTCCAATCCTATGTTAAGGGAGAAGTGACCTGAGTTTTATCCTACGTATAATTCTGTGAACTCATAATGAGTCTTCATAGATGAGAGAGAGTGTACTTCATTATGAACGTTCTCAAATAAGATTTCTCGATTAAATAGTGCTAATGATCATCGTTCCAAGTTCTTTGAGTGATCATGTCTTCCCATGTCTTAATAGAAATGTCAAATATAGTAGATGAGTGATGATTAACGAGAGGGAGTGAAAGTTCTCCATTCTGACATTATCTTATACGTGCCCCAACCTTTGGTACGTTATGCTACTGTTAATGGTAGGATGTAGAGTGTCAAGTTGGAGACGTAGAATCGTGCTTATTATGCAAGAAGAGGAGTAGTTGGGGCTTCGCCAAAGGGAGAGATGACGAGTTTCTCTAGGCCCTATTAGTGATATTGATAGTACTAGACGGAGAATAAGGGTAGACTAGGAGGAGTAGATAAATCCTTACTGCGACATTGGTGTTGTACTTATGTCATGTGGGGGTAGAGATAGGGAGAAGGAGAGAAATGAGATCTTATGATGTGTAATAAGTAGGTGAGAATATGATGGTGTGTCTTTGAGTGGAAACTCATTGAATGGTGGAGGTAGAAGTGCTAAGTAGGCTTGAAAATTTCAACACAGAGTTGAAGTGGTTAGAGTGATAGGCTTGAATGCGTGGTTATTGTTATGCGAGTATTGATGACAGACTATTAAAGACTTCATGATAGTGAAGTAGTGAAAATGACTAGTGATCTTTTAGTGAAAGCCCCTATAGAAGTACAGAGCTAAGTATTGAGGATTAGCTTGGTATGAATATGATCATCTTAAGGGTAACACCTTGAGGCTTAGAAGTAGGCTTGAATGAAAGAAGAGGATGTAGATAGGTAGAGAGTTGAATAGGAGCTATGAGCTTAAGTTGATGGAGTAGAGCATCGTGAAAGGGAGCACAATTGAGATGAGGTGCTAAGCTTGAGAGTTGTACATAGAGTCTTATGTATCGATGGTCCCATTCTCGATTAGAGTTGATTTTTTCCTTCCTGAGTTCAAAGGGATGATTGTCGAAGTATTTAAATGGTTCAAATTGATAGAGGTTTGACATTCCATTCGTGCTAGAGGCTGAAAATGTCTGAGAGAATATCTCTACTCTTGTCTATTTTGAGTGATTTGTGATCGACCGAATGGGTAGATAGTTTGATTTGTTGAGTGATTGATGAGAAAAATCTTGATCATTATTCATGCCTAATGATGAGAATGTTGAAGGTCACGTTCTTACCCTTGACTTAATTGATGTTCTTATTCTTGAGTCAATTGACTCTTCTTGAGCCTGAATAGAGATTGTTGAAAGTGATGAGGAGTCGAAAGACTGACTGATAGATGTAAATGTTGAGATGAGTTTTGAGTCTATTTGTATCTTGATATCCACCTTTACTCATTATTCAGGGATGAAGGTAAGACGAGTGAAATAAGGATAACTCAATAGATAAGAAGAGACATGAAATATGTATCCAAGATTGTGTAAAGATGTGTGAAACTTTAACTTACGAATGTTATAAGAATGTAGATAGTATATTTGAGTTGACAATATAGAGTAGGCTGATGTAAGCATTCCTTGTTATCCCGGGCAACTAAGTTGATTGGGACGTATGGATAGACGTCAAATTTAGAGCAATCGGATCAAAAAATAATTTTTTGATCCAAAATTGAATTCCAGTGTGGATGCGCGACAGAGCCGCGACGCAGACCTGTCACAGATGCACACTTATGTTTCTTTCAAATTTTTCGACGGGGATTAGATTTTGAAGTGAAATTTTTTATTTAATTTGTGGGGCATTTCGGTCCATTCCCAACCCCTCATAAGTTCGATAAACGAATATAAAAGATCTTTTACATCAAGCCAAGTCAAAAGAATTTCTAGCAACTAAGTTTTCATATGAGTCGATAGAAGGATCAACTTCAAATGACCATATGTTATAATGAGTTAGGTGACCCATAATATATCAAATCGAAGGTATTTGAATTAGTTTTCCAACATATTTAATTTTGCCTTAATCCGAGTTCAGAATAGAAAGTTATGACCATTTTAGTGAAGGCCTGCAGAGCTGTCTGAAGGTGTGCGATGGCTCCGCATTGCGTACCCAACGCGAACCCTTTCTGGATGAGATAAATGACATTTTGTATTTTTATTTTGGGGGTACTTTTATACTAAAACCTTTAGGGGTCTATATAAAATCCCAAAACGCATAAAACGTCAGTTGTCATAATCAAAACCCTCTCCGTCACTCCTGTTATCCCGAAAAATGTCCAACTCTTTTTTGAAAATTTGATTCGAATGCTCAATTGATTTAAGCACGAATTAAATTCCCAAAAATTGAAAGAAAAACAGAGTCGCCACCTAATTTTAAGGATAGTTAGGAAACCGAAAATAAACTTTAAAACCTAATAGAAAAGCTTTAAAATTTTAGAAAAAAAGGGTAAGGGTTCAATTTTCACCTTGAGAAGAAATTAATCACTCAAGATGGCTGCTAACATGCGGTCGACCGACGAGTAGAATGTTTGACTAACTTTTGAAAATATTTGATTTGACTTGAAAATATTGACTAAACTCAAAAGAGTTGACTGCATTTTTTGAAAGTGTTTATTAATTTTTTGAAAGAGTTTATTAGTTTTGATTGATTTGAAATACTTGACTAATTTTGAAAACGTTGACTTAACCTTGAAATAATTTGACTAGAGTGACTTAATTTGAAAATGTTGATTTAACTTAACCTATTATTTTTGATGAGTTTTTCATTTTCAGCAAATTAGTGTTCAAATAATACACAAAAACTAAAGTAAAAGGAAGAAAAACTTGAGAGTTTTGGGCCTTTAGCCCACTTGATTTTCTTTGCTGCCACTCCTTTGGGCTTGGCCCATTTCTTCTGTGATATACATTTGGTGTATATTCGCTATATATCAATGTATACACACTAATTCCTGGCTTTATCAACTCCATATTTCAGCTCCCTATGGTCTGACTCGGGGAAATGCAAGGATCAAGTCGCAATGGACTCAGAGAGGGGTTTACATGCAACAAGGAGTAAAATATGGATTAGTATATATGAAAACCCTTTGGATAGTTACACAAAAAGAGGCAGTAAGCTTAAGGAACCAGGAGAACACACAGAATCGAACAGTACAGGGGATGATAGAAAACAGGAGAACACTTAATGATTACACACTCAGTCGTAGGTAGAACACTTCAATATTTTCTCAGATTGTTGCATACAAATCAAGATAAACCATTTATACTCAGAGAGATGCAGACCATAATCAGGGAAGAAAAACAGATGGCTTAGGAATTACAGCAAAGTTCACGATTGTACAGGCAACATGCAGTCACATAGATACAATCAAGACAGTAGCACGTAAATGTGATCAATGATATTCCCAAATGGATTTTATTGGCTTCTGTAAAGAATAAAATAGGGTGTAGCCACATGGATGAGGCTGTATGTAATCTCAACATTCGGATATTAAGAACTTGTAAAATACTTTTGACAATGTATACACACTAATTCCTGGCTTTATCAACTCCATATTTCAGCTCCCTATGGTCTGACTCGGGGAAATGCAAGGATCAAGTCGCAATGGACTCAGAGAGGGGTTTACATGCAACAAGGAGTAAAATATGGATTAGTATATATGAAAACCCTTTGGATAGTTACACAAAAAGAGGCAGTAAGCTTAAGGAACCAGGAGAACACACAGAATCGAACAGTGCAGGGGATGATAGAAAACAGGAGAACACTTAATGATTACACACTCAGTCGTAGGTAGAACACTTCAATATTTTCTCAGATTGTTGCATACAAATCAAGATAAACCATTTATACTCAGAGAGATGCAGACCATAATCAGGGAAGAAAAACAGATGGCTTAGGAATTACAGCAAAGTTCACGATTGTACAGGCAACATGCAGTCACATAGATACAATCAAGACAGTAGCACGTAAATGTGATCAATGATATTCCCAAATGGATTTTATTGGCTTCTGTAAAGAATAAAATAGGGTGTACAAAGTTTAAACAGGAAACAAATCACAAAGAGAACATCATCGATTTGGACCAAGTAATATTTAAATCAACAGCAAACAGAAATGAATCATCTGAAAATAGAGGCATCTCTATACATGTCGAAAACAGAAATGTGATATGCAGACATGTCTAATTTACTATCATGAGACTAATACAGAATGACATGTAATATATCAATGCTTTAAACACGAGCAGACAAGCTGAATTCAGGAGTTAAAGGGCTTTATTTCCTCTGCATTTAATGGATTTAAACGATTAGAACAACATTTTACCACATATTAAGAACTGGAAATATTTATAAGCATTGGAACCTGATTGGATTCTAAAAAGGTGCTAGAATGCATGCTTGAGGGGAAATAATAATGTCATACTTTCATTCGCATCTAATACAACACTCAACAGGCAAATATGGCAATAATTCCAACTAGAAGTGGACAGTAACCAGCGAAAAGCAAGGAAGGAGAAACGAATGCGAGTGAGACAGGTACATAGTTAAGGAAATAACACATAAACCTCAACATGCAATCTGGAACAGGGTCCTCAGAAAGACACAACACAGAAACTAGAAAGTAGGGTTAATTTAACTCACAAAAGAACTGAAACGAAGATAGCATATACTTGTAGATTCGAGAAACATATCAGTTAAAATTTAGGACTGACATCAAAGATTAAACAATTGGAGCAGTGATATATAACATGTTAATCTTTAATCGTATGCAACACCCAGAATGATCCAAACGACTACATTGAATCAAGTGTGCTACAGAGATTGACTAAGACAACAAACAGGAAATCAAAAGCTTTCAACTCAGCAATTCAGACAGGTACAAGCAATTCCATTTCATTCTACTACTAAAACATGTATAAAGAGAAAGCAAAATAGACGAGACAAGGAGTATTACCTTTTTGAGGGTAGCGAACTGGGACGACGAGTTTCTATTACCACCGGATTCTTACACAAACTCGAGACCAAACGATTCTCAGCTTCGGAGCCTCGAAATTACTTGATTACTGAAGGAATCAGTTTTTAGAGTAAAAATCAATTGCGAGAAGGCTTTGATGTCAGGAAATGGTTTTAAAAATCTATTTTTTTTGCCCTCCCCTGAATTGACAAAGAAAGGGGAAATTTATAGGGTTTGATGGTTTGAAATGGTGGGAAATCAGAGGCCACTTTAGGAGGGGGAGGCTCGATGCTACGCATGGGTAAGGTTTTTGATGACACCGCATGAGAGCACCGCACTTTTCTTCAGATTTTCGGGGTTTGAAGTTGACCATTGAGGCATTGTCAGGTGAGAGAGGAGCGTGCGCGTGTGAGCATGAGGGAGAAGGAGGTGAGCCTGATGATGGGGAGGGATTGGACGTGCGGCACTGGCGATGGCTGGTCGAGGGTTTTCTGATTTTCTCTTCTCCATTTGGAGAAGATGAAGATGAATGGAGAAAATAGGGAATTAGGCGTGAAGAGGAGAAAGAAAAGAGAATTAGGGGCGCGTGGGAGTCACGCGCCCGGATTAAAATTCTTCTTCTTTTTTTTAGTAAATTGACAAATATTTCAAAGTTGTTGAACTTAAATAAAACCCGAGTGCTTGTAGTTCGACTCTATCACTTGAAGAAGAAATCACTTATTCTGAGACAACCTCTGATTCAGGAAGAGTGACAAATGAAATATGAAAAAGAGGCTTGCAACCTCTTAATCATAAATGTAAAAATTTGGTGTCAACAGCTGTCCCTTTCTTTAGATACGAGCGATGAAAGAGATCGTGGACAAAGAAACTTGACTAACTTAATTTTTAGCCGACCACATCTTCTAAAAAACTTTGGTGGGGCTTTGAGGAATTATGGCCGGACCCTGGTTCTGAATTTCCTACATATCTCAGGTTACATGAGAATTCAGGCCACTTGTAGTTCTTTTTGGTATATTGTCACTCGAATTGGAAGATTGGCTCAGGTGAGAGTTGAGATCACCTAGATGAAAAACTGAAAACTAACAGACTTACAGAAATTCCCACATGCCTTCTGATAGGGGTGTGGTTGGATTGTGGTGGTAG
>DF363558.1:11449-24743 GCA_000787875.1 Solanum virginianum
ATCAGAGTCATAACCATGCCTAATTGGGAGTGCTCCAATCCCAAATATTGATTTCTCCTTAAGAATTTTGATTTTCTTTATATGTTAAACTAACAATGACATGACCCATCTTCTTCCAATTTGATTACAACAACTAAAGAGACTTATTGAAAGAAAAATTTGTATCGGAAAATCCGACCTCCATTTGATGGAGTTAAAGCTTGGAGAAGATGACGATGTCAGGCGAGCTACAAAATAGTTCTTTTAAAAAAAAATTGGTCATAACCCTTTTTTTTAATAATTATTTGGACAAAAAGCCCTCGTATCATTGATTCATTGGACACTTTGCCATGTGTTTGGCCATTGTTTTTTCTCTTTAACTTTTTTTTGTGTGTATAATGATGTGGCGATTTAGAATGAGTTGGCGCAATTCAATTGGTCATTTAATCCATGTTGCAAGTGATCGTGAGATCATGTGCTTGAGACTTTTAAAAACTCACGCGGAAGTGTCAATGACACAACAGGACCCTACTATGCCTGTTTAAAATGTACAAGTCTCACTTGAGGTATCTAAGTGAAAATTGGTGCCAACTTTAGGGGACTGCTGATGGGTTCCGCCTAAAGTTATTGATAGCTAACAGAAACTAACGAATAATGACAATAATCATAAGCTTCTTGGCACTTATGCGGAAGTGTCAAAATGACACAACAGGACCCTACTATGCCTGTTTAAAATGTACAAGTCTCACTTGAGGTATCTAAATGAAAAGTGCCAACTTTAGGGGGCTGCTGATGGGTTCCGCCTAAAGTTATTGATAGCTAACAGAAACTAACGAATAATGACAATAATCATAAGCTTCTTGGCATCTGAGGAAATGCAATAATTTGAGACTCAAGCGTCCATCACTACACTATGTATTTTTAAAATCTCAATAAAGCATGTTCCCAAAGAGGATTTTCCACTGCCAAAACTACATTAAATGCAAATGGACAAACTGTCTCCAGCTAGTACCCTATATAAAAGGATCAATTCTTCTGGAGCCCTTTTAACACAAACATTAAGGAACAGACTTGTGTGGGATTTCAAGCATCAAGATAATGCTCATCATTAAGGATCAAAAACAGCTGAAAGAAAAAACTAAGTACATAGCCCAAATAAATCACATTAAGATACTAACCGATCCATCCATAGAGCTTGCCAGGAAACATTGATCATAAAGTCTCAAAGATGCCAAACTGCAATATCAGAAAAAAGGAAAAAATTTCAAGAAAAGAATTTATTAATGAATTAAGCAAAGAAATGAAAAATCCTCATGTAATATTGCAAAGAGAACTCACTAACCAACACACTGACGAAGGCATAGATATTGTGTTGCAGTGATACATCGTCCCTTTGATCTGCATAGACAAAAGATATCCACCAATTTGTACAAGTGTTCATCTAACAAGTATGGAGGTCTCATAATATCCTCAATCATGAAAATCAAAGAGTAGAGCTGAAATTCATAGCCTGGAGGCCATTCCTAAATGAAAACTGATTTTCATAACGAGAAAACAGCATTAGGAGTCTTCCTGAACTGCCTAAACAATTTTCCCATTAAATACTTCCATTACTACAACATTTGAGAAAATAATCCAATGACAATGAATTAAACATGAGGAAATGATGTAAGTTCTTCTGTCACATTCATAGCCCCCAAGGCCTACTTAAGTGGAACTGATACTAACAACATTAAGTAATTGTTATCTTATTGAACTAAAAGGAAAATTTTCACATCCAATACTTCCACTGTTGCAACATTTGGGACAACTACACCATTTTCTGTATTTTAAACACGTTCAAATGATTAAAACTCTTAATCAGGTGCTCCTAATGATGCCTTTAGTTTTTACCTTGTCTTCCATTAACCAATGTAATTTGATCTATGGTTGTTTTGACTTGACATCCACTTAAAATGACTAAATTTGTTGTTTCTAAATGGATGTTAGATTGCCCGATGATAAAGGGAGATTCAACTTTATGTTTCAGAATTGAATTCGAAAGCTCCCAACAATTGTGTCCCCTTCCAAAATGAACTCTCTAATTGCTCATCTTCGAGTGATAACATAAGCTCAAACCATGTCTGTAATTTGGAACAGAGGAAGTTCACTATTGCACTGGCAAATGCGGTGGGCTGGAGGGAAGTTCACTGAAAGAAAAGAGCACACACACACTCCTAATGGAGCAGTTAATACCTGGAAGGAATCTCTAGCAGAGCTTGTAAACCTTCTAAAAGACCCATCAGAATGGCACAGAATTCTATTCCGAGGAAGCCTACCAGAAAACTCTCCTGGTTTCTGACGGGTGTCGATGGACAAAATTGTTCCATTTCTTAATCCACATAAAACAATATTTTCCTGCAATAGAAAAAAAGGAATATTCTGAAAACACAATGTCAGAAACTTCACCTTCCAAGATGCATAAGAAATGTTACAGATGATTCCAGAGGATGCTTCTCATTTCCAATGTCACAAAAATTAATCAACTGAACACCTTGTTGCAGATGAACGATATGTATGTAGAAGCTACGCATCCAATACATTCACATCCATGTGTATCAATAAAGCAAGAAAACTGAAAGTGCATAGATTTGAATTGATTAATAATGTAACACTAGAAACAGAAGTTAATCAGCATGACCAATTTGGATTACTAGTTCAGTAACAGACAACGATATTTGTTATCTTCATGTATTTTAAAATACTCTAAACCAATTGTCAATATGAACATTCACAAGATTATAAATTCTCTTGTACAACTAATTGCACTTTATGCAATGCAATAATAAGTAATTAAAGCACAAAGGATGGAGTACGGGAAATTTACTGAATTATCAAATTGTATGGAGAAAATGTCGCTTTTAGACCGACAAACCCAAGATTTCACCCCTGTTTCTATGTCCAACATTGCAGCTCCTCTATTAGTGCCTATATAACATTAGCAGTATATAAGAAACCAGCAATCAAGGAGAGTATGTTTCTTACTGAAACTTCAATAAAACATGCAGGACAAATAAATTAAATAGACACACCCATAATTTGATTTAATGTTTGACAACTTGGATCACAAAAGAGCAGAATTTAATTCAAATGAGAGTACAACATGGGAATATCAGCATGGGAATTGCATTTCAAAGACCAATCAATCTCAAAGTTGGATTTCTATATTAGCAAAAGGACTTTAGTAACAGCAAACAAGAAGGAAAGGACTTGCCTACTATTGCTTGTTTCTGATCATGACTACAATCTGCTGTCCAAACTGTATACTCAAATGAAGCAATCTCAGAAATCCTTGCTCGATCAGTTGGTATACTTGAATTAAGATCTAATGGTTCACTGAGGTTCAGAATGTTGACCGTTCCACCAGATGATCCAGCTCCCAGAGTAGTTATCCTGAGCTCTAGCATTAAGTCTCACAATTGTGGCACAGACATTTTTGTTACCTTTCCTTTTTTTTTTTTTATGACAAGGAAACCCCCAGCCGCTATCATTTTTATTACCTTTCACAAAAAGAAAAAAAAAAGAAGAAAAGAAAAGGAAATTAAATGTGACAAGAACATACAACCTCCATCATTGTGCTGTTTGTCTTCGAGTAGCTATAGATTTTAGAGTGAGATGGAAAAACTAAAATTTTAAAGAGCAGCGAGCCAAAAACCAAAGATAACAGTTACTCTTTTTTTGACAAAGAACCTGACAGTTACTTTTTACAAATTTGAAGATCTACAAGAACAAAAAGCAGGTCAATTTAACTATTTTAGTACTCCAATATACAAGAAGCAAAAAGTAAATCTAAAAAATACCATTTGTAGGTCAGAGTATTAAAAAAAATGGATCAATGGAAGATGAAACAAATGCTTTACACCAGCAAACACTAAAGTAATTTTATTGAATTTCAAACAGGCAAGTAAAATATTATATACCCAACATATCCAAAACTTAGAGCCTTAGATTGAAACCAGACATGCCGTATGAGTCACCAAAGACATAAATCAGACCAGCTAACTTACTTCATTATCACTGAAGAGGACAATATAACAATGAGGAACAAACATATATTATGAGGCAATAAGCCACTAATTGCTAAACCCTTAAAAGGATACAAAACATGCTTTGAAGAAGCATCACCAACGGGTGCAGGGTGCTTTCTGGACATCTTTATACAAGATATATTCGATGGCATATTTACAAAAGTTCCTGGAGGTCTCCAGACATGTCCTGGTGAGTCATAATGCTGTTCTCTATATCTGTCTTTGCGAGGCCAAACACAATCTGGCAAGCATTTTACCCCTTGATTAAATTCTTGCCCAACCTTTCCAACTTCAAATATACTGCAAAAACACTAGACTTCAAAACAATGCATTGGAGAATATGTTCCATAACATTATGATTTTTCAACAAGAAATAATCTATCAAAACAGGTATGGATCACAAAAATTTTAACTAATAAAGACAGTCCATGCAGTTTATAGAAATTGCAATAAAAAACATGAACTTACATATCTGATTGTAAAACTCAAACAACAACAACATACCCACTGGAATCCCACAAATGGGGTCTGGGAAGGGTAGAATGTACGTGGACCTTACCACTACCTCATAGAGGTAGAGAGGCTGTTTCCTGGGAACCCTCGTCTCAAAAATCCATAAGCAGAATAAACTAGATATGAAAGACAAGGCTCATAGAGGTAGAGAGGTTGTTTCCTGGGACCTCTCGTCTCAAAAACCCATTAGCAAAATAAACTAGATATGAAAGACAGTGGATGAAAGAAAGGAAACAGAAAGAGCGACTAGTAGCTAAAAACACATAATGGTATGCAAAATACAATAAAATAAATATATATAAGATGGATAACGGCACACAAGATATAAAGGCACGACTAAACCTACTACCCTACTATACGCCACAGTCAGATATCAACCTAACCTATTAACCTGTTACTCTAATTCGCGACCTCCACTCCTTCCTGTCTAAGGTCATGTCCTCGGTGAGATCAAGTTCCACCATATCTTGTCTGATCACCTCCTTCAATACTTCTTTGGTCTACCTCTAACCCTCTGTGTAACTCCTAAATCCAACCTCTCGCACCTCCTAACAGGAGCATCAACACTTCTTCTCTGCACATGTCCAAACCATCGCAATCTCGCTTCCTTCATCTAGTCAGCAACAGGGGCCACCGCTAGTTTCTCTCGAATGGTCTCATTCCTGATCTTATCACTCTAGGTATGTCCACATATCCATCTCAACAACATCAGCTCCGCGACCTGCATCTTCTGAACATGTGAGTTTTTGATTGCCCAACACTCCACCCCATACAGCAAAGACGGTCTAACCACCATCCTGTAAAACTTACCTTTGAGTTTAGGTGGTATCTTCTTATCACACAGTACTCCAGAGCCAAGCCTTCATTTTGTCCATGCTGCCCTAATAGAGTGTGTGGCGTTACCGTCACTACTCTGGATGATGGACCTAAGATATTTAAAATTCTCTCTCTTGGGAATAGGTTGAATAGCAAGTCTCATATCAGTGTCTGCTCCATCCCTCGCTACATAATTTGCACTCCAAGTACTCTGTTTTGGTCCTGCTCAGTTTGAATTTACCTAAGTTTGAAGGTCCTTTCTTTTCCTATATTTCTCCACCAATCTCTAAACAGATGAATTACTTCAGTAGTCGACCGCCCCAGTATTTATCCAAACTGATTCTCTGAAATAGACACTACTCTTCTCACCCTCATCTCCACCACTCTCTGCGAGACCTTCATTGTGTGACTTAGCATAAAAGGAAAAGGAAAAAAATTAGATAACGATTGAGTAGTACAAGGTCTACAAATGATGTAGTTAAACCAATGGCACATTATGACTTAAATCTGTGAATAGGCAAAGCCATACACTGAATTAAACACTTTGAGGCTTATGTTGGATGTAATTGGCAGACAAAAGATGAAAATGTCACTATACTCAACTACGGAGAGCATTTAAACCCATAAAAATAAATTAGAAACTCAAAACCAAGCCGGAAAGAGAAATTTCTAAAGTTATGATTGGAACATGTGGTCTTAAGCAAATTATTAAAGGTTCCCAGCAAACACTAAAGTAATTTTATTGAATTTCAAACAGGCAAGTAAAATATTATATACCCAACATATCCAAAACTTAGAGCCTTAGATTGAAACCAGATAACTTGCAAACAAAAGTATGAAAGATTCTTATTTACCATTTCAAACATCTAAATACCATGAATAAACAGTTCATTCAACTAGCAGCGAGAGAGATTAACAAACGACATTCAAGTGTGTTACTTCATCAAAAGGAAAATTTAGGAGCTTTTGTTGTGAATCCAAAATGCCTCCCACATATACCCATTAGGGTTGAAAGAAAACACAACACAAACATATTTAGAGGTATGAAAACACACTTAAGGTTACGTCAGTGAGTTTAAAAAAAAGAGAGAGGCAGTATTGTGCATCACACCAGGAAGCCATGGTTTTAACAAATGCAAATGGGAAGAGTCTATTATTTCTCAGCCACACGTACTGATATGCAGGATCAAGAAAATTATACATCATCATTCCATAATGATGCAGCAGATATTTTCTTGATGATGTATAATTTTCTTGATCCCGCATATCGGTTCGTGTGGCTGTGAAATAGTAGACTCTTCCCCACTTGTATTTGTTAAAACTATGGCTTCTTGGTGTGATGCACAATACTGCCTCCCTTTTTTTTTTTTTCTCACTGATGTAACCTTAAGTATGCTTCCATACCTCTAAATATGTCTGTGTTGTGTTTTCTTTCAATCCTAATGGGTATATGTGGGAGGCATTTTGGATTCACAACAAAAACTCCTAAATTTTCCTTTTGATGAAGTAACACACTTGAATGCCGTTTGTTAATCTCGCTCGCTGCTAGTTGAATGAACTGTTTATTCATGGTATTTAGATGGTTGAAATGGTCCATAAAAATCAGATTTTGAGATTATTCTTTGCTGGAAGTACGGTTTAGAGGTTGAACCATCCAAACCAATCTGAATTCACATTGGAACCTTTAATAATTTGCTTAAGACCACATGTTCCAATCATAACTTTAGAAATTTCTCTTTCCGGTTAGGTTTTGAGCTTCTAATTTATTTTTATGGGTTTAAATGCTCTCCGTTGTTGAGTATAGTGACATTTTCATCTTTTGTCTGCCAATTACATCCAACATAAGGCTCAAAGTGTTTAATTCAGTGTATGGCTTTGCCTATTCACAGATTTAAGTCATAATGTGCCATTGTTTTAACTACATCATTTGTAGACCTTGTACTATTCAATCGTTATCTAATTTTTTTTCCTTTTCCTTTTATGTTAAGTCACACTAAGAAGGTCTGGGAGAGAGTGGCTGAGATGAGGGTGAGAACAGCAATGTCTATTTCGGAGAATCAGTTTGGATTCATGCTGGGGCGGTCGACTACTGAGTACGACGAAGCCAAAACTCGGGTAAGAACGGTGGGAGGAGACTCAGAATACTTTCCTATTGAGATGGGACTCCATCAAGGATCTGTGTTGATCTGGGTTACTCGGAAGGGTAGAGGTAGCTTGAGGAAGTATTGGGGGAAGTGATCAGACAAGATATGGTGAAACTTCATCTCACCGAGGACATGACCTTAGACTGAAAGGAGTGGAGGTCGCATATTAGGGTAGCAGGCTAATAGGTTAGCAAGGGTAGATTGATGTCTGGCCTTGTGATATAGTAGATTAGTAGGAGTAGTCGATTTTCAAATCCTGTTTTGTCATTATCCGTCTTATATTTGTTACTCTTTTTCGTATTTATATACTATCATTTGCCTTTCATTATTAGTCGTTCTTCCTTTTTTTTCCTTTCCCTTTTTTCCATATCTAGTATTTTCTGCTTATGGGGCTTGATTCTTGAGACGAGGGTTTCCTGGAAACAGTCTCTCTATCTCTATGAGGTAGTGGTAAGGTCTGCGTACATTTTACCCTCCCCAGACCCCACTTGTGGGATTCCACTGGGTATGTTGTTGTTGTTATTGTTATTCTATTCCTATAATTACGCTAGGAAAAACAATGTCTCCTGAAATTATGTTAATTAATTAACACAAGCAAAATTCCTCAAGTTGGAGAAAAGATGTCGCACATGCCCAACTTGCAAACAAAAGTATGAAAATTCCATAAAGCTGAGGCCTTTTGTAAGCACAGGCTAGCTATTTTCTGGTAAATCAAGAAGCAAACTGAACCACTAGTACTCTCTCTTTGATGAAGTATAGGTCAATTATAATATGTTTTGTTTGGTCATGTTGAACTGATTTATATTGATTGGAACTTTGCTGTCGCAGTACAAGGAAAGTTTTCCCTTTTCAAACAATCTCAATTCTTCATGTAACTTTTGTAACCAAAAAAGCGCACAAACACACTGGGTCATACCTCTTATGTTCGTTTTATCCACAAGACTGGTAATTACACTTTGATTCTTGCTTCTCCAAGTAACTAGGTTGCCTCCTACGACCATACAGTAGCCGGATGTAGATCCTCCATTATGTAAAGATCCACCTCAATCCGCAACTGTAAAAGCTTCTATTTAGAAGTGACCATGTTTAGAAAAAAGCAAACCTTTTCATGGAGCAGACTTCAGATACTGCAAAATGTGAAAGACAATTTGCATATGAGGATCTTGGGGATCACACATGAACTGACACACCAACTGACTAAGTAGACTGTAATGTGAGAGATAAATGAGTTTTTCAACCAACATTTGATATCTCTACTTACTGACCAACTCTCTAATCCCTATTTGTAACTTGTGAATTGTGGTAACTTTCAATAGGCAATTCTACTGACTTGCAACCAATCATACCAGTTTCTTTCAAGAGATCTAGAATGTACTTCTATTGAGAAGACTGCAATCTCCAAGAAATACTGCAACTTCCCCAGATCTTTGGTCTCAAATGCTTGTTGTTAACAGCTTCTCCAATTGGTGATCTCCCCTCTGCATTTGCCATCTCCTATGTCATCAGCATAAACAATGAGAAGAGTGAGTTTACCCTTTAGACTCATGAAGAGAGCATGATCAGCATAGATCATTGCTTTGCAAAATTTGTCAAATTTGTACAAGGCTTTCTTTGGTATTCATATTTTCCCTGACTTTGGTCAGTACCAAATCTAGGAAGGATCTCCCTATATAACTTTTCTACTAAGTCCCCATGAAGAAATGCATTCTTCACATCCTACTGTTGTTAGTCTCAATCAAGATTAGTTGCACAAGACGAAAAGAATTCTGAGTTCTGACAGTGCTCATCTTTGCAATTGAGACAAATATCTCCATAAGTTTGAGTGAGTGTCCTAACTACCAGTCTTGCTTTGAACTCAATCAAGTCATCATCTCTATGTTTTACAGTGGAGACCCATTTTGCAGTCAACCAACTTCTGGTGAAGTGAGAAGTTCCCAAGTATCTTTTTTTTTTACCACACCTTTATTACATGAATCATCACTTGCTTCCGATTAAGTTCTGGAAAAGCTTTCGGAGAATCAGTTTGGATTCATTATTACATGAATCATCACTTGCTTCCGATTAAGTTCTGGAAAAGCTTCCCTCCAATTCTGGGGAATAAACACAAAAGAAATAAACAAGGCAAAGGGTCTATAATAGACAGACAGGAAATTATTGGAGACAAAATCAGATAAAGGTATGTTTGGTACAAGATCTGACTCCTTTTCTATGATTAATTGACAAATCTAACTCACTAGAAAATGTAGATAACTCACCAACAGAAGAGGATTCAGTTCCAGTAGATTGCATAAGTGTTTCTTCTACTATTTCTCCTTGAGTAAGTTACCAGATCAGGTTTATCCAAACGCCCGACAATCTCCCCTTGAATTCTTTTTCCAACTTCACTTTCCCCTATAATAGTGGTTTCAGCAGTGAATTTAGGAAGAATCATCTCTTCCTTCTTATTGTGCTCCCACTAAAGAGGTGATGGTATTATACTGAAACAGTGACTCTGATTCATGCATACCATCTATATGTGCCGACTTGGCGTTTCGATGGATCTGTGCATATGTGTATATATATTATGTCGACTTGGTGCATTTTATTATGTTGTTTGGTTGCATACTATCTTTTATATGTTCACTCTGTATTTAAACATGTTGTTTGAATAATATTATTGTGTGAACAACTATGATCCTTATCTGTTCATGATCCCTATCAGTAAGACAGTTTGACAGTAAATATTTCTAAAGGTCAACCCTCACCTCTACCTTGTTGGGGTCGGCCAATGACACTCACTGAGTATCAGTTGTTTTGTACTTCTGCTACTCTTGCTGCACCTTTGGATGCAGGTTGAGTGGACATTGCAGAGTCGGGATATCTTCAACATTCCAAGGTTGACCTACCAGACAGCTCAAGATTCTTTCATTTATGTATTTATATACAGACAAAGATTACTTTCCCAATCAAAATTGTATATTCCATTCTTATTAGCTCATGACTTGTGAGACTAGTTCTTGGGGGTTGTAGAGATGAGTTTTGCATTGTATATAATTGAGAGATAATTCATTTATATTAATTGTGATACTTTATTTACACTATAATGACTTAATTTTCGTGGTTAACTTTTGATTGATTCGCCTGTCGAGAAGGCTTAGGTGTCATCATGGTCTAGGTGGATTTTGGGACATCAAAGTACATGACGAATGGATGATAATATAATGTTGGTGTACAGACAACAGAACACGTTCCACAAAAGGTTATTAGAGAGTCATTGGCTATTTTGACATAATCGCTTAGAGACTAGGAGTATTTTATAAGATTTCAGAGGAGTCTGAGGTGTGTATTCTCACCAGAATCAACAATCCAAGAATTGAGGTGAGTAGAAACGGAAGTATTTGAATGGGCATAATTAGATATAGCAAGTGAAGGTGAGTCATGTTTGATCACGAAGATAGTTTCTCCCGAAGTCGTTTCCAGGTATGTCTTCACATTTTCTGCAATATTATCCATATCCCTTGATGGACCAACATATTTTCCATCACCTCTTGTTGGTCCACTATGTAGTTTTAGGAATGTCTCCTTTGTCTGCCTTGACTTTCCACAATAATCATAGTGCAAGTGTTATTTATCACAAGTGTTCTTTCAGCACGCCTTTAGTTATTCATGAGAGAGAATTAATCCGGACTTCCCGATTTGGGCCTGATATAACATGACTCCTCGTTGGTTCTCTTCCTGTTTAACATAGGAGTATGCATCCTCAAGAGAAGGAAAAGGAACTTTACCAAGAACTTGAACCCTGATCTGATCATCCTCTTGGTTCAAACCAGCCAGCATCCTCAAGAGAAGGAAAAGGAACTTTACCAAGAACTTGAACCCTGATCTGATCATACTCTTGGTTCAAACCAGCCAAAGACGGACCCTTACCTTTACAATCAATGGTTGAAAGAGAACTGTAGCATTGATCCACTTCGCTTGGAGATCCTAAAAATAGTCAATCTCCTGCCGAAACCCACTTAACCCAACTTACCTTGCTTAGTGGAATTATTTTATCACGGATCTCAAAGATCTGGGCATCATTACCCTTGAGAGAGTAAGTGCGCTCAGTTCAATTCCACAATTTTCCAACAGTACCAAGCAACAAATACTATTAAGAGATTTGGGGGTGCATAGTATTCATTTATTCAAAGGCCATGCCAAAATCCCATGTAAACCATTATCAGATGCAGTATGTTGCTTCTTCTCTTCATTAATATAACCAACCAAATTACTAGACTTAGTATAGAGCAAACAAGGCCTCGACCAAGCATAATATGTACCCACCCCAACGCAATTTCTTAGCACTGATTTGTGAAAGATAATTATTATTTAATTATTCACGGTCTTTATGTTCCCCATAGTTTTAATAGGACAAACCAGAAAATAGTATTTCCTAGAACTCCAGAAAAGGAAATTATTTTTAAACGTGTCCCTTAGAGAGAAAAGCTCAGAAAGTTGCGGAAGTCAGCTTTGCCTCACTGGAAAAACTCTCATGCCACTCGTTAGGACCCTCACTTCGGTGGTCGGAAAACATTGAAGCTGATTGGGTGAGGTCGGAAGAGGCCTGCAACCCTAATGAAAAAATTTCTTCAAAAAGGTCACTCGCTGGCGCAGGAAGCTGACACATTACCAGAGCTGTGACTGCTGGTGGTGCCTACGGCAGTCTTTGTCAGAGCTGTTGCATAGAGTTTGGTCGCCGAAGTTAAGGAAAGCCTGTGGTGGTATTAGTTTTTTTTTTTTTTGATAATTGGTAACATTGTATTCTTCAGCATTAAGGATATGCTGGAGATCTTTAGAAAAATAGAAAAGGACAATGCAAGACCAATTAACCTTACGAAGGAAATTGGATATATCTTTAAAATTCCTACTATTCCTCTCCTTCAACACTGTCCAACAAATGCAGTGTAGGAATTAAATCCCACCAAGTCTTCTGCCTCTTGCTACCTCCTCTCCTGATCCAGCAACTTAGTAAATCGGCTGTGTGTTCTGGCATAGTCCATTTCACTTCAGAAAGGTTGAGAAACATGGACCAGACTTGTGCTGTGAAAGTACAGTGTAAGAATAGGTGACTGTTGGTTTCCCCTGTCTTCCCACATAAGGAACACCATATGGGAATATGATCTTTCCTTTCCTCCTCAAAACTTCATGTGTCAAGCATGCCTTTCTGATGACTAACCAGGTGAAGCACTTAACTTTTGTTGGTGCTGAATTCTTCCATATCCGCTTCCACAAACTTTGGTATCTACTCTGTTGCAAGTTGCACTCCTTCTTATATGCCCTGCCAACTGTGTAGATCCCATCCTCATTGTGATACCATCTTACTGCATCTTTGGTAGTATTGGTGCCTGCAAAATCCCTCACTTCCTCCAACAATTTGGCTACTCTCTCTATTTCCCAATCATTTAGAAGCCTTCTGAAATAAAGGTTCCAACCTTGTTCTGTCCAGCAATCACTGATCATTGCCTTAGAATTGGTGCACAGAGTAAATAGATCAGGAAATAGTTCCTTTAGGGGGGTTTGTTTGATCCATACATCCCACCAGAATCTAGTTTTCCTTCCATCCCCCACCTTGATGTGTAAGTTTGGTTCTAGCTTGGGCCATAAGTTTCTAATAGCTCTCCAAACTCCCACTCCATATGCATCTGTGCTAACCTTACTACACCAGAATCAATCCTCTCCATATTTGTATTTAATTAGATCTTTCCACAAAGCTTGCCTCTCTTCAGTATATCTCCACAACCATTTCATCAAAAGGCT
>DF363557.1:2575-28912 GCA_000787875.1 Solanum virginianum
CAAAATCCCTTGTTTCAGGCACCAAATGTGTTGTATTTTGATAGCACATCACTTATCCCCATACTATTTATTAGTCCCAGGATAAGTTATCTCGAGTTTGCCAACCAAACACCAATTTAAGGCCTACTATATTTTTATCCTGGGATTAAATCCATTAATCCTTCACACTAAATGACCCATAAGTTAATAAAATATTGATTTGATTAAAAGTCCAGTATTTATTTATTTGGACTACAAAAGATGAGTCAACTTTACTGAGCTCAATATCCTCTCATCCTAGAGGCGTACGTATTTGGTGTCATGTGCCAAGTGACTTGGCAGACCAAGTCAAACAAAGAAGCCAATAGGATGATGTCATGTGTAAAAATAACATGACATGTAGTTTTCATCCCAATCAGAGGCTAATAGAACTACGTCACGTGTACTAGTGACGTGCTTCGACCAATCAAATGTCATCACATCACTTAGAAGGAAACCTATTCCTATCACTTTTATTGTGTCATGTCACTTAAATCTGATTGGCCAACAGAACGCATGTTTCCATCATGAGGAAACCTATTCGTATCACTTTTATTGTGTCATGTCACTTAAATCTGATTGGCCAACAGAACGCATGTTTCCATCATAACTCATCTATTCTACAATTATAAACAGGGGTCCTCAAAATTCATAAATCACATCATAATTCTAAAAGAAACTAGAAAAAGCTCATGGATCAAACGCCACAAATTTCTGTGCAATACAAGTTCAAAACTTCAAGCACTCAAACATTCAAGTTCAAGAGTGACTCAAGATCAAGACCATCAGATTTAAGAACAAGCTCAAAAACCCTTGAATTCAAGTACAAGTTAAGATCAAGTTCAAGAACAAGTTAGAAATTAAGTTCATTAAGTTCAAGTCAATATCAAACTTATCTAATCCACAAATCAAGATCAAAACTACAAATTCAAGATCAAATCCAAAAGCTCTTGAATTCAAGTACAAGTCAAGATCACATTTATCATGTTTCAGAAGATTCAAGCTCAAGCTCAAGCTGAAGAGCCCTTGAATTTATATTAAAAAAATAAATTAGGGGATTTATAGATATTGTAACACTCACATATTTAAAATCAATAAATATGATTGTTGTGATATTTTTCATTTTTTATTCTCCACAACTTTCAACCAATTTATTTTATTTAAGTAGGCATTACATAAGAGAGCATAATGTTGTCAAATTTGATTAAATATTCTTACAAATCAAAGAAGAGATTTGTCTTTTGGTGATATAATATCCTTCTTTATCTTGATCAATTTGAATTTGTAACTCCAGTAAAACAACACTAATTAATCACCCTACACGGTATTACAAGGTGTATAACTAATACATGTATTAATTATATATGGGTCCAAAATTTCTATCACATAGTACTACATAATACATGGACTATTTCTCCTAATAGAACCTACCAAGCAACCTCTAAAGGGTCGTTTGCTAGGAGGTATTAGGAGAAATAGTCCATGCAGTATGTATGGTATTATTTAGTACTATGTGGTAGGAATTATGTGTCTATGTATAACTAATCCATGTATTAGTTATACACCTTACATAATATTAACTAATACTTTTCATCTTGTGGTATTACTAATATATAGGATTTAATATCATAGAATTAAATATGTAAAAATAAAAATATTCCTCAAATTCTACACTTTTTTTTTCTTGATTTTATGTTCTATATTTGTAATTTTGTACTAGTAAATTTTGTTTAAATAACTGAACTTACGAATTTTATTTATTTGTGGGTTCATATTTGCATACTATAAAAAAATAATAAATTTATCATGTCAATTTTTAATTTTATTTGTTTGTGGGTTCATATTTACATAATATACAAAAAATATTTTGCCATGTCAAAGAAAAAAAACTGATAATGACTATGCTAGATAAATTTTCAAACTTGAGTGATTTTTTAAGATATAAACTCTATATTAAAACTACAACTTGCAAACTTTTACGAATAAATATAGATGATTTATTCATTTTTATATCTTTTACCATCTTTTCGATTTTAAAAGTAGATCTATATTTATAAAATTGAAAATTGACACTTTATGAGTGATTAATTTATTAGTATCACAATTATTTATCCTCAAATAATTCAAGTGAGAACAACAAACATGGCAATAAAACTGTTGTTCTCCTAACTAGTTATTAGCCTAAGAAAAATTTACTTTGTCCCAATTACATGAAATAGAAAATTCCATAATAATTCAAGAATATAATCGTAAAGGAGCTTTTTGTAGAGGCATAAATCAAGCACAAGATTTGATAAAAAAAATAATCTTGTGTTATTCATCTTTATGCTAAACAACCCCGAAGTGATATTATATTAAAAAGTTGAGCCAATCCAATGTTAACTCAAGCCAGTTGGGACCGTCGAGAATTAGAGTAGAGAAGGTCCGCGGGGCTTCTCAATATGCACTGATATAAATTTACTTTTAGAGCGCGGAAACTTATTTCAGCCATGGAGATAGCATTAAACGAGAAACTTTTAAAAAATAAATAATTGCCAATGTATGTTGATCTTACACCATGAAGAAATTATCATGATAAGAAAATTATGATTCATCACTTTGTGCTAAATGTTTTTCCCAGATTTTGTGTGATTTATCGTACACATTCTAATATTATTTATATCTTAAATATATTTTTTAATTGACAAGCATGAAATAGCAAAACTAATTACCCTAAATGAAATAAAAGTGACATTTGAAGGCAATTCTCAAAACAAAAGAATCACAAATAGTCATTTTTAACTAGTGCTATTTGAAAGTAAATGAAATTTAGCTAGAGTTTAAAGTGATGTGTGGGGAACTTTTTACCAAAGGAAATTTCAAATGAGCAATATTAAGGTCACCCAACAATGCTTGTCTCATAAAGAAGTTTATCTCCTGTTTCATCACTGCCTCACCCAAAAGCCACTCGACCAACAATTGCCTCGTCTCTTTCTACTTAGCAACTCCAATATAATTAACACATGATAACAATTCACAAGTTCAAACTCTAAAATAATATACTCAACTTCAAACTAACATATTTGTTTTTAATTTGAGGTATTTTCGTATGTATCTTAGCATTAAAAGGTGGCTTGTTTTCTACTTCACAAATACTGGGCCCCCGAACCTGCCCTTCTTTTATGAAAGTAATAACATGCTGTATTCTATACAGAATCCAGATGGTAAGAGCAATCAAACATTACAAGATATACAATCCACATATACCTATATATATTACTTATTCCACATGTTATACTACCAACGGATTTTCTCATCACTGTACCAAACAACTCCCCACAAGGTACATTAGTTAATACTTAAAACTAACAGGAGTTGGAAATGCTATAATCAAAAAACAGTCTTATGCCTGCATGTACCTTTAAAAAAGTAGTGAATACATGCGGATGAGCAATAATGGCCTATTGTGCTCTTGCTTTCCAGTACATTTAATGCCACAAAGTCCAAACATAAACTTTTGTATATTATTTCAAGAATTCAGACAACGTCGAGCAACCTGCACTTGAACTACGGACAGGAAAAACAAAGTAAAGTCAGCTACAATCAAATAAAGTAACAACACTGAAAGGCAATTTTCAATTTCAAGTTACTGGATTGATGAAGCAGCACACTTATTAGTCTTTCACATTTGTAGTGAGTGCGCTCAACCTGGTCTTTATTTCCATTTACCGTTATTTCAGACTTCTCAAACTTCAGGGGAAGGCACATCAATGAGAAAACAAGGAATTTCTATCTAGCTTAACAAAACTAAATGGTCCTCTAGGTTTTTGAAATTCCAAACCTCCTCTCTTAGTCATTCCCAACAACTGGTGCCGAGAAGAGGCTGAAAGTTAAAGAGCTGACACATGTCAAGTTAGGGGAGGAGAGTGCATATGGTTAGAAAACTACTTCTAAAGGGAAACAAACTTACAGGGTAAAGCGGGAATATACTAGCACTTGGTTGGCATAATGTGATTTAGCAGTATCATAAAAAGGAATTGTGGGGGTCCCTCTAAAGACTACTGAACTATCAAGTTACAATATTTTTCAGATTAAAAAATAGAGGTACATTCAGTATTGTTAAACTAGAATATATTTTTTGGTCCATTCTGTATAGTTAAACTAGAATTGAGAAACTAATAGTACTGCCAAATATGACCTAGACACATTAGAAGTTATCATCAATTCAAACTGATGGATTCTATGACAAAAAACTTTGAACAACAAAATTTACACCTTAAAGGACTGCTCTTTCTCCTTATCTAAAAGAAGACGAAAAGAGGAATGTTCTTTCTAAGATCTGCCTAACTATCAGATGTTCAAATCCTTCAGGTTCCTAATACCCCTTCAAAGGGTACTACTCCCTCCGTCCTATTTAATGTGGCACTGTTTAACTTGGCACGGTGTTCAAGAAAAAAAGGAAGACTTTTGGAACTCGTGGTCTAAAGCAATCCTTAAATATTTGTGTGGCTGAGAATCATTTCATTAAGGGTGGAAGAGAAATTCTAAAGTTGAATTGTTTTTAATTATAGTAAGGTGACATTCTTTTTGGGACAACCTAACAGGAAAAGGTATCACATAAAATGGGACAAAGGAAGAAATATTTTGCAAGGCAAAGTCAAGTTCTACTAGAGAAGCAGCAATTTATGTTGTATCTCAGATTCTTTCAGATAAAATTAAAGTTGGAACAATGTAAAGCTAAACGAAACCAGTTTCTTGCAGCTACTAGTGTCAACTGTGCCTCAATAAGTTGAGGTCAGTCATACGAATCATCTGTATCTTTTGTCCTCTATTCTAATGCATAATATTACAATACTCAAATAAATTATACAGTTTTTAAATCCTATACTTATCCCTATGCTAACATAGAATCTTGAAACTAAACTAAAGACACTTCTGCAAAACACGTGAGGCTTAATCTAAGTGTTAACCACAACAACAAAGCACTATTTCTGACAACATCGCTTATATATCCTTTGTTACCAATTATATATAGTTCTCACCTAAGTTCACATAAATTTGAAGAGATTATATAATCCCTTAAGACAAGCTTTCTTCATACAATTTGAAGTCTACTTCATCTCCTTTCTTAAACTTTTGTTATCATATTATCACCACCTACAAGCCTGAGCAAACAAAAGACTATTTAGGACATGACCAACAGTAACAACCCAACCCTTAATTTTGTTTAGATGTGAATGAACTTTTGTTTTGAAACTTTTGAGTAAGTTTGTGTACCTATTTGGGACTTGTCAGGACAGTTGAGGTAGAAATCCGAGGGCTCAGGGGTGTTTTGGCACACCTGGAACCACGTTTTACCCCTGATCAGTTGGGTCTGTTACAGTATATGTTGTGTACAGATTTTATAGATTTTACAGTAAAGGTAAAGTGATATAAAGAATGTAAAGTACATGATCCCACAGTATAATTAGAGGTGGTCTCTTATCATACATCAGTATTGTCATTATTTAGAGGCTTTGTAGACTATGTAAATTGAAGTGTGGTCATATCTCGTACTGTAGACAGCGTGGCCCCAACGGCCTAGACATATACATTCCTTTTGGCTTGTTGTTACTGTTTACTTCCCTAAAGACATGTTGAGTATAGAAAAATTCAAGAGTTTATGTTGGTGTCTAGTACATAGCTATCACGAGGGGTTGACTGCTCAAGAGCATTTTGTGCTTCACGATTCGCTACTTGTGATAGCAAAGATGAAACATGTGATTGACCACCTAATCAAATGTGCTCCGCGAATGCGATGGTTGAACAATGACCATGAAGGGTCGATAAGAGTTGCAGTTCTCGACCATGAGAGGCCCTTCCGTGATCGTGATGAAGGGATGAATTAGTATGTAACAATGATGACTTTTAGACGAGGGATTTTGTCATTTTTTAAGAAGAGGGAGCACGTTGGGGGTGATCCAAGGTGCAAGTATCGTCTTGAATCATCGAGGTGTCAATTATTTAACATGTTATAGTGACTATACTCTTTTTTGGTGTAATTCAATCCATGAAATCATGAGATTTGAATGTCTAAATGGGAAGTTTTAACCTAATTTCTAAATTAATTGTTGGGGATTTCACTTAGCAACTGAACTCAAAACGGAAAGTTGATTATAGAACTTAATTCACAAGCTTATGGGTAACCCATGTTGGAATTTGACCAGGTTGACCAACAATTGACTTGATTTTTCACTATAATATGGAAATGGTCCTTGTATGACTCGTTATATGTTTGCATAAATTGAGATCTTTGGAGGTCATTTGGTTGGAGATTCGGACCATATCAAGTTGGGTGAGTTTGCTCTGTGTTTAAACAATGTAAGATTTTAACCTCCTGGTTACTTGCTTTTCCGACTTCATGTTTGGAACTTGCATTATTTGACTTTCAAATACCCTATGTGTTGTCGGGAGAGAGCATACTAGGGCATAAATATTATTTTGAGCTAACACGGTGAATTTTGTAGTTTTTATCACCGTGACATGATTTTATTAATACTTAAGCATGATTATAGCTTTTTTTCCCCTCAAATGAGCATAGCATCCTAGAGATTTAACAATTTTACCATTTAAGGGTATTTGGCATTGTTATATGCGTTTGATTGATCTACATGACAATATATGATGACACGATAACTTGTATCGTGTGTTGTACAAAGCCAATTGATTTAGTCGATATTGTTATAGTGTCCGTGAGGACCCCATGTATGTTGGTCTAACAAATCTCGAGTATCCAAAGGGGTCCATGAGGTTCGGTTTAGTAGATTATTTAGATTCCACACGGCCCATAGATTAAATTATCAATCTAAAGGCCTTGACCTCGAGGTCCTACGATTAGATATGTGGTATGATTGACTTGTACCTACTTTCAAGATATCCTATTTGATGTGTCATTACAACACTAGAAAATATATATTTTCTTGTTGCTTCAAGGCATTATTTCAAAGACTTGCTCAACGTGGTAATTCAAAGCACTTCCCAGTGGAGATGGGATTGCACTAGAGATCAACTTTTAGCTCGTTCATATTTGCCTTAGTGATGGATGAATTAAAACTGATCGATGAAAAGTGCAGTAAAGTTAATTCTAGGATGGAGGTGTGGATACACACCCTAGAATCTAAAAGGTCCAGGTTAAGTAGGACACAAAGTATTTGGAATGCAAAATTTAGGTGATGCAATGTAAGAGGCAAACATGGAAGTGAGGCATGACAATAGGTTATCCCCAAGAGGGATAGGTTCAAGTATCCTGGGTTTATAATCTAGAGAAGATGGGACATCGACGATGAATATCACACATTGTATGGGTGCAACATGGATGAAGTAGAAGCTTGCATCCGAAGTCTTGCGTGATAAAAAAGTACCACTCAAACTTTAAAGGTAAGTTATATAAAGTGGTGGTTAATCCGACTTTGTTACATGGAGGGGAATGTTGGTCAGTCAAAAACTCTTATATTCAGAAGATGCACATCGTGAAAATAAGAATGTTAAGGTAGATGTCTGGGCATACTAGAAGCAATAAGATTACACATAAGGATATTTAGAATAAGGTGGGAGTGCCTCCCTAGCGGGCAAGATGAGGCAAGCAAGATTAAGATGGTTTGAACAGGTGTAGGAGATGCGCAAACACCCTAGTGAGGCGTTACAAGAGGTTTGCAATAGTAGGTACAAAGAAAAGTAGAGGTAGGCCGAATGAGTATTTGAAGAGGTGATTAGACAGCACATGGCACAACTTTAGGTTACCAAGGACATAATCTTAGATAGGAAGATGTAGAGAACGCATACTAGGTAGAAGGTTAGTAGGTTTTTGAGGCTTTAGGCTTGTTGGTGTTTGTAGTTGTACTAGCCATAGTTTGTAGCTTCTGTTTTTGTATCTATCACATCTATGTTGTATTGTGTTGCTATTATTGTACTATTTTGTTGCTCTTGCTTTCTTGTAGCCTTTGCACTACTTCCTTGTTAATTGTTATTTTTTTTCTACATTACTTTCTTCTTCTTTGTTCTTCGATTTGCTGCACTTAAGTTTGAGGCCTGAGGGTCTACCGGAAATAGCCTCTATATCTCCACAAAGTAGTGGTGAAGTCTAGGTATACTCTACACTCTCAAATCCCACTTATAGGATTTTATTAGGTATGTTGTTGTAATTGTTGTTGCGCTCTATGAGGTATATGACAAAGGGTCAATAATCTTGATGGGATTTAGGCCCACCCTTGTTAATTTTATGTTCTTGTAGATCCTTCTACTAGTTTGATTACCGATCAACTTTGATAGTGTTCGACACCTCATCAAAGTTCAACTAAGGTGAGCCACCTAAAACAGTCGTGGGGGCACTTCAAACTAGTTTTTTCATTTTGTTTACTTTTGGGTTGTAACACAAGCTACGTAATTATAGTCTAAGTAGTGGTCCTTTGACTGTGTATTTTAAGATAACGGTGACTTAGACTTGTACTTCTGGATATACGTAGCTTTTCATCAGAATTATTAGCCTTTATTACTTGCATTCCAAATATTTTGCTTTACTTTGAAAATGAGTTGAAGTGGCAACGGACAGGGTTTGCGTAGGGGTAGTGATTCTTTAGGTGCCATTCATAGCCCAAAGATTTGGATCTTGACAAACTTGGTATTAAAATGAGTTGAAGTGGCAACGGACAGGGTTTGCGTAGGGGTAGTGATTCTTTAGGTGCCATTCATAGCCCAAAGATTTGGATCTTGACAAACTTGGTATTAAAATGAGTTGAAGTGGCAAAGGACAGGGTTTGCCTAGGTATTAGTGCTTAGGCTTTAAATTCATGTGACTCAAGGAGCATTGTCCTAGTAGAGACTTATTTTTAGATATGTTGTTAACAATATTATATTATATATATAAAAGCATGAACTCCTAACTTGAAAGTTAAATTACTGAATTGTCCTTCTAAATTAAATATTAAATATTTTAGTTAAAAAACAAAATATCTTATGCAGCCATTGCATTGCAGCGTTTCTTTTACTCTTTAAACTAACAGCCACCTCTTCATTTTTAAGACTCTTTAAACTAACAGACACCTCTTCATTTTTGCTTCCAATTACAACCTTTAATACCTTTTGAATCATTTCCATATGCAATTACTTCTGTTCTCTGTCTCCTTTGACTGATTTTCTCTACCATTTAACTCCCTCTTATTCCTCAAACTTTCATGTAATACCCCATACCTCGGAAGATCAGATCAAGGCTCAAAATTTTGTTTTCAGAAGAATTTTTGTAAGGACCCGAACTTCGTAAAAGGAGTTTCTCATGAGTTTTTGGCCAGAGTGCCCTTCCAGGGACACTTTCACGGCTCGTGAATCACTTCACTGGCCGTGAAAGTGGCCGTGAAGGTGGCCTTGACCAATATTCTGGGCTGCCTTGGCCATCTTGGGGGCTGCCAGTGCAAGTGTGCCACCATGGGCACACACCACGGCCCGTGGACCTCACCACAGACCGTGGTGTGGTCCATGAAGGGCACTTCACTTGGATCAGCCCCATCTCAGCATGGGGTTCACTTCACGAGGCAGTTTCACGGGCCTTGGTGAGGTTCACGGCCCGTGAACCACTCCTTGGGAGTGCCCAGTCCAACTTTTTCAAGCTCATTTAATGAGGTTAGTTTGGTAATTTCCTCCAACTCTAGGCTCTTTTGGGAGGATAAATGACTATATTATCCTTCTAATTCAGCCCATATGCCTTTCCTAACACTTCATGCATGACTTAAACACTTAGCCTCACAATTCTATCTATCAAAATACTCTCTAATTCCTACACTCAAGTTCAAACTAAGGATTCATCTTGGTTCAGGGTTCAAGGTTCAAGCTGATTTCCTCTCAAGTTCTCCAACTAAGCTTAGGTATGTGGGATTAATCCATGATCTCCTTTCAATCATGGGGCCTAAATCTATTTTCATTTGATTTCATTTATTTTCAAGCATGATCTAAAATAGGTTTTCATGATTTGATCTTCAAATGCTAAGATTATGTTATGGACTATGTTCAAACTATGATTTAAGCATGATTTAAGTTTAATTCTATTAGGTCATATGGTTGTCATGAGATTTGAACTTGCATGACTTGATGAACTGTGAATTTGTGCATAGGTGACTTCAATTGTGATTCAAATGTTCTTCTATTTATAGATTATACATGATTCTACTCAAATAACATGATTTCAACTTGATACTCATGTACCCATGCTATACCCTCATCTCTCATCCTATAATCATGCATGTACATAGCTTTTACATGAGATTTTGACTAAGAATATGAATACAATTATGGACATGAATATGATTTATGAAATGATCTACCCCGTGTATTGATGAGGATAGATACAACCCTCCCTTTACACTAGCCTGTATGAGTTGATGTGTACTAATGAGGATACGCACAACCTTCCCTTTACACAAGTTATGAAATGAGTTATTCTTATGCATGATATTATGAACTATATGAGATTTTGATCAAGCTTATGATTATGTGACAAGTATGAAAGTGTGACCTACACTCCATCACACGAGATAAGATCAAGGAGCTATTCTATGTTTTCATGATTTTGTTATGACATGGACGGTTATTAGATATTGCCCCTCCCATGGTATTGTATGACATGACTTGTGACTCTCACATGTCTTTATGATATCTCACCTATGCTCGTGATCTCCCACAAGGTTAAAGGTTTTCATACAAAGGCTTATGGCATATTTTCCATGACTCATTACTCTTACTATGATTTTAAGTTTCCATTACGACTTATGATATTTTACAAGGCGTATGATTTTCTTAAAGTGATTCATGACTATATTGTGAACTATGGCATCATGGCATTCATGGCATCTTGGTATGATGATCTCTTCACTACCTTGTTTCTATATACACATGTCTTTGTCTATGTATCATGACTATGCAAGTTATCATTATATACCTATATTGTATTGCATGCCCGCATACTTAGTACATTCAAACTAACGAATGCATACTCTATGCCTACATTATATCACAATGTAGGTGCAGGTGCAAGTGCTCATCCTCATCCTCATGGCTAGATCCAGGTTATTAGACGATCCAGATTAGGTAAGTCTTCATGCTTCGGGAAAGAGCCTTCTATCCTTCTCTTATGTCATGCTATGTATTTTGAGACTGTCTTTTCTTTATGTTGAGGGTGACCCACGACCTGTCTAAGCCCCATGTATGATAACGAGTTGAAGGCATTTGTTGGACCAATGTATCGATTTCAAATTTCAGTCCTGTATACTCTTATGTCATGTATGACTTCTATATACCTTGAGGTACGCTAGTATTGCTTCCGCTTATGTTATTCTTCTATTGATTACCTTGAATGCTTATGTTATACTAAGGAGACTAGTTTGAGGTTCCTTCGAGAATCTCATTCGCCATGTTACGACTAGGCCCTAGGCTTAGCTCGTGACATTTACGACCATTGTCATACTTTTCACCAATTTTTTTACATGAAAAGATAATGATGTGTATTGTTTGACATCTCATAGTGAAAAGAGTTAATTTTTCACCAATTCTTTTACATGAAAATATAATAATATATGTATTGTTTGACATCTCGAGTGAGGAAAAATTAACTCTTTTTTTTCATTTTAGAATTGTATGAGTAATGTCGGCTAAAATTTCGATCGACATATTAACCCACATCCAACAATCTCTTGCGCATCATTGTATATTTTTCTAATAGAGGTAAATGGCAAAGACATTTCTTCTTCTTTGGATAGTCTCTTGCTAATCATTGTATTGGTGCCGGTTGAAGCAATGTAGTTGGTTGATAGCGTTTTCTGTTCTTTCAAGCTTCAAAAGTTTCATAACATCTATCAAGCCCAATGGTGTGAGTTAAAACAATTTTGTCGATCCCTATGAGTTTTATAAGACACATATAACTTTTCTCTAATAAACTATAATATCAATCCCTTCATATTTCTCTAATCAAGCTTGATCACTTTTTCCACAATTTTTTAGGATACTCTTTATTAAGTATGTGATAAAATTTGTGTTCTATGATTTTTTTTAACTCATATTTAATCCGCTACATATTCCTTGGTACTTATAACCAAAAAATATCTTATGCAGCCAGTGCATTGCGGTGTGTCTTTTACTCTTTAAACTAACAGGCACCTCTTTATCTTTAAGACACTCTTTAAATTAATAGGCACGTTTTCGTTTTTGCTTCCACTTACAACCTTTAATACCGTTTGAATCATTTCCATATACAATTACTTATGTTCTCTTTGTCTCCTTTGACTGATTTTCTCTACCATTTAACTCCATTTTATTCCTCCAACTTTCACTACCATTGTCCATATTTTTCACCAATTCTTTTTACATGAAAAATAATAATATGTACTGTTTGACATCTCGAGTGAGGAAAAACACTAAATCTTTCCACTATCACCTTTTTCATTTTAAAATTACATATGAGTAATGTTGGCCTAAATTTCGATCGACATGTTAACCCACATCAAACAATCTCTTGCTCATCATTGTATATTTTCCTAATAGCGGTAAATGGCAAAGACATTTCTTCTTCTTCGGATAGTCTCTTGCTAATCATTGTATTGGCACCGGTTGAAGCAATGTTAGTGGTTGATTCATGGGTCCATTTCACCCATGAAGCCAAACTAATTTCATCCCTTCTACTCAATTTCAAAACATGAATTTTATGGGCTTTCATGCATGAACTTCCATTGCTTAACTTATCTTCTAAATAGTATAATTATGCCTATATATGAATGTTTAAGCTTCAATTACATGAAATTGCATGAACTTCATGATACAACATCTTCAAGCTTATTGGATTTATGAAATCTATGCATAGGTACTTTCGATTTGTGTTCGAATGATCTTAAACCATTGAAATTTAGTTTGAATCTACTTTAATTACATGGTTTTAAGCTTACATTTCATGAACCCATAATCATGCATCAAGTCCACTCAAGTATGACTATGTTAGTACAAGATCCTAAGTATGAAAATGATTATGCAAGTACAAGCTCTCAAGTATGAATGCGATTATGGCATGAATATGATCAGACAAGGATGTATTTACACAATTATGAGTACGCTATTGTGTATTGATGAGGATAGGTACAAACCTTCCCTTTACATATAAGTCACGAAATGAGCTAATCCTAAGCATGCAAGTATGTATTCGAAACTATGATTAAAGTTATGAACTTAAGTATACTTTTACTTCACGACATGTATATATATATTCCATGGGACTTGACTTAACACCAATGAGACATGAGGTGGGGGACTATCCCTAAGGATCCGTATATAAAGTTTTTTTGTCTCATAACTATGTGCCACCGTAGGGTTATGTTTTAGCTATACAGTGTTATGATTCATGACCCACAAAGTAGGGTAGCGTTCTACCTTGGCAAGTAGACTCCTCTTTCTCTGGTGTAGAGGCAACATCGGGATTCCATGTTATAGCTCGCATTGTCTTATTGTCGATTATGGTTACTTCCCATCTATGTATGACTATTTTACTCATGTACATTCATGGCATCTCATGCATGACTTTCATTACTCCTCGATGTACTTTATTATGATTGCTTGTGCACCTTACTTGTCTATGCTATCATGTGCTTCTTACTGTCCTTAACCTGCATACTTGGTGTATTCCACATACTAAAGCATATTTTGCCTGCATGATTTCAACATGTAGGGACAGGTAATTACCCTCCACAGCCCCATGCTTAGTTCCAGCTAATTACTAGTAGCTTGTTGGTGAGTTCTCCTTTGGGGGCAAAACATGTTATATCTAGCCTATATTACTACTTATGTCTATTTTGAGACTTCAGTTTTTTATCTTTATTGAGGGTGAGCCCGGGATATGTCTTGTCACCTACTTGGTCTAGTATGTAGAGGCATGATTTTGACACTATGTACGTAGCTTGACTCTGTTTTGTTGTTCTATCATCTGTGACTCAACTTTTATTCCTCTATTGGCTATGATCTATGTTTTAACTGATGAATACTTATGATATGCCAAGAAGGCTAGTTTGGGGTTTCCCTCGGGGATCTCATTTGTTGTGTTACACCTAGAGTCTTAGCTTAGATCGTGACATGGAGTCTTTCTAAAATTCTTCCCTCCAGATTTTGATAACACTCCAACCACTATTGTGGCTCTGAAGTTCATAAAGAAGTGTGAGAAGGTACTTCTTACCATGAGTATTTGAGACACACATGATGTAGCCCATACTATCTTTCCACTATTTGGTATAGCTGAGTCTTGGTAGCCCTCTTATTAGAGAGGCAGGCCAGCTGGACCTCCACAGCTGATTCGGAGTGAGTTTGTGGTCTTGTTCATGGAGAAGTTCATTGACTAGACTCAAGGTGAGGAGAGGCACCGCTAGTTTGAGCGGGTAGAGCAGGGAGCTACGAGTATGGTTAAGTATGATGCTATTTTAACTAATTTGACTCACTATACACTTGATCCCTACAAACAGGGACAAGGTGTTGAGGTTTGTTGATGAGTTTCATTACCATATTCAAGTTATGTTGGTGACCAGAAGCCACGATGGTACATATTTGGATGTTGGGGAATGGGGATGTTTCCACCCGAGTAGAGGCAATGTGGACTCATGAGGATGCTGAGCAAAATAGGAAGAAGGCTCATCAGAATTTGCTAAAACCGCACCGAAGAACCTAACGCTCACCCCTTAGGAAGAAGGCTCATCATTTCGTATCTACTAAGAGTGCTCTAAATGAGGGCAAGGAAAGTCATAGTCAAGGTTCTTCTAAACCAGTTCAGGTAGCCTCACTTCCTCTTTCAGCACTCCACTTGCTCATCAGGGGCAATAGCAAGCATTAGAGAAGTGGTAGTTCATCATTTCAAACTTGCAAGTCATGTAGCAAGGTAAATTATGGCCAATGCAAGAAGATGAGAAACAGAGAGTCATTCTATTGCAATGAGTTGGGACATTATGCTAGATATTATTACTCAGGGGATGATACTTCAGCTAAGACATCAACTAGACCACATGGTTCTTCCGCTACTGTCCAGACCCCAGTTCAGTAGGACTTTTACTCGGGCTACTCATGTATTAGTACATAGGAAGTTCAGGCAGGGGAAACCTCCCTGTGTTTAGATTGGTCAAACAAGATTCAGATGCATCTAATGCAGTGATTACAGGTATACTTTCCATATGTTCTCATGATACTTTTGCACTAATAGGCGCGGGATCTACTTATTCATATACAACATACTCTATGTACACACATAAGTGGGGCCTGGGGGTCCACATATTCATATTGCCGCTATATTTTGCTTTATACTTGGGTAAGATCTTCGTATACTAGATGGTCCAATTTATGTCTAGACCCCAATGGGGGAATCTGTTAGAGTGGACAGTGTCTATCGCGATTGTGTAATTTTCATTGAGAGGGTGAACACTGCATTTGATCTTATGATCGTAGAGATAATGTAACAGATTAATCAAGGGCAAACAGTTGCTAAGCTAAAACCCCACCTTATTGCTTTTGGCTTAGAAGAACTTGCTTAAATGCAGTTTCTAAGCCCATCCAAACAGGCTCTTAGTTACATATCTTAGTAAATAGCATCCGACCCAATCAAAATTAGAACTCTCAAGGGTTACTTGTCAACTTCAAATTTAGTTTGGACCTTATCGGAAGTTTCATCTATCAGAAATAGCATTTGCCACAGGACATATGAATTTTTAAAGAAAAAATTAGCAAAAGGAATTGAAAAGGAAAAACTTGGGAGACTGGTGCCAAATCAAGACTCACAGTGCAGAGAACCTATTAAAAAGTGAGGAATTTACTTACATTCGTACCTTCAATCTCTTTTAGAAATTTCTCTGGACAGTCAATATAGTTAGCACATTCTTTTTTTACTCTAACCACAAGCTCTTTCTCTTCAGCCTTTTCAAGGTTCCTTATCAAAATACTCATAGTCAACTTATCTGGGCAGAATCCTGATATCTTCATCAGTTCATACATTTCCATTGCCTTGTCTGTGAGATGTACTCTAAAGTATGCCCCAATCAGCTCAGTATAGGTTCTGCTATCTGGTTGCAGGCCTTCTTTGATCATGTGCACAAATAGTTGTTCAGCCATTTCAATGAATTTGTTTTTGCCCAACATCACTATCATACTATTGAACACAAATAAATCTGGAACGTACCAATCCTCGTTCCTGACAAAGTTGAACACCTGAGGTTTCAGATAAAAATGAGGAGAAGTAGTATTAAGATGGGAGGAAGCCATTCTGAAAGATCCTTCCTGCTTATATTCAAACTCTCCAAGTTAGGATGTAGTGTTAAACCTAAATTGAGGTCATTTGCTAACAACTAGAGTAGAGCTGAGTAACCACCACTAGAAAGAAGGATCCTTTTGTCCATATCAAAGTACTCCCTCCCTCCGTCCAACTTTACTTGGCCCTATGGACTTGGCACAAGGATTTATGGACTTAACACAAGGATTAAGAAGTAGTAAATGATGGAATAATTTTACCAAATTACCTTTTGAATATAATAAATATGATAGTTTTGAAAAATATAATAGGAAAATGATTATAATTAATGATAAGGATAAATTAGGAATTAAGTATAAAATTATGTGTTGATTTTATAAAGTGGACAAGTATCAATAGTATAGGGCCAAGTAAAGTTGGACGGAGGGAGTATTTTAAAATCCAAAAAATAAAAGGTTTATCTCTATCATGCTAGACACAAAAAATTGACAAAGTTTTCCTAGCTACTACTACATTACTGAAAATAAAAACTTTATTTTTGTGAGCTGAACAGAAAGGGATGTTGAAAGTACCTTGAGTGCCAAGTGAACTTCATTTTGTCTTTGCAATTCAGTCAAGGTGTCTAATACATCAGCCTTCAATAGCCTACTAAGTTTGTTTTTCAGTATCTCCTCTAATTTGTGGGGTGACTTTGCTAATTTCAGAGAATGGACAGCTTGTATTGCCTCTGACGACAAAACCCTTGACCTCCACATGGGTTTTCTTGCTCCATTTCTCAACCCACACACAGTTTTCGAAAAACTATTCACTTGTCTCCTTGAAATCAGAAACCCCATTTCACAAAATTGAATTCTTACGGAACCCATTAACGGACGCGGGAGCTTCTACTTAGATATAATATCCTTGAAATTTCAGGTAATTCTTGAAAACTCTATGGGCTCTTACATAGTTAATTACCCGCACCAAAAAACAAAACAAGAATTACACTTCCTTATCAAACTAAAAAAATACTACTCTACCTACTAAAACAATTAGGGCCTTTGAATTATTATTAAATAAAATTTATCATCTAAAATAATTTGTTTTAACATATTTGTATAGTTGAGAATTATTTATAAAAGAAAAACTTTAAAGTTAAATTATTTTCAATCATAATAAGGTAATTTTAAAGTCAAATCGTTTTCAACCATAATAAAGTGACATTCTTTTAGGAACAATCTAAAAAAAAGTCATATAAAATGGGATAGAAGGAATAAGAAACAAAAAGCAGGAAGGAAATTTTTTTCTATACAAGGAAAACTATGAAAATTGAGCTAAAAGTGTTCCTTAAGTCTTAAAATTAAAAAAAGGTGATAACTTTTAAAAAGGTGTCACTAATTAAAAATTAAGCAAAATTAAGTTAATTAGGAACTAAAATGTGTTATAAAAAAATCTAAAATTGATTTGAAGATAGAATAAAAGCTGAAATAATATCTGTGTATTGCTCTCTCTCACATTTCTCTTACACTGATTGTGGCTATATATAGCCAAGGGGAGGAAACATTATAATAGATGTAGGGCCAACCCTTATTTTTAATTCATTATGTTGGGTCCCATAACCCACTACAATTCTTCTTTTCCATCATTTCAATTATTCTTTTGTAACACTCCCTTTTAATTGTACATGGAAAATGAAGGTTTTATTTAACTTAATATGCATTAGCTGTCTCGTTAGAAACCTTGCTAAGAAAAATCCAATGGGAAAAATCTTGACTAAGGGAAAATAGTACAGCATGAATTTTCTCCCCCTGATGAAAGCTTTATTTGATACTTTAGAGACTGCGCATTCCAATCTTATATCTTAACTTCTAGAATGTTGACGTTTGTAATGCTTAATGAATAAATCTGCAAGATTATCACTTGAATGAATCTTTTGTACATCAATTTCACCTTTCTTCTGAAGATCATATGTGAAAAATATTTTTGATGAAATGTGTTTCGTTCTGTCTCCCTTTATAAAGCCACATTTCAACTGAGTTATACATGCAGCATTATCCTCAAATATAACTGTGGATACTTTGACGTTATTTTTCAGTCCACATTTCTCTTGGATGGAATGTATCATTGATCTTAACCACTTCTCTTGGATGGAATGTATCATTGATCTCAACCACATACATTCTCTACTTGCTTCATGAATTGTTATTATTTCAGCATGATTTGAAGAAGTAGCAACAATGGATTGCTTTATAGATCGCCATGATATAGTAGTTCTTCTGTATGTAAACAGATAGCCAGTTTGAGATCGAGTTTTATGTGGATCTGATAAATAACCTGCACCTGCATATGCATAACCAACAAGATCTGCACAGTCTTTGTTAGTATAAAACAAACCTATATCAATTGTACCTTTCAGGTATTGCAAAATATGCTTAATACTGTTCCAATGCCTTCATGTTGGGGCGAACTATACCTTGCTAGCAAATTAACAGAAAATGTTATATCAGGTCTAGTTAAATTAGCAAGACACAGAAGTGCTCCAATCGCACTGACATATGGTACTTCAGGACCAAGGAGTTCTTCATCCTCTTCTGATGGATGAAAAAGATCTTTATTCGCTTCAAGCGATCTAACAACCATTGGAGTACTTAACGGATGTGCTTTGTCCATATAGAATTGTTTTAAAAAAATCTCGAGGATCGATCTAACAACCATTGGAGTACTTAACGGATGTGCTTTGTCCATATAGAATTGTTTTAAGATTTTCTCAGTATAGGAATATTGATGAACAAAAATTTCATCTGTTAAGTGTTCAATTTACAAACCCAGACAAAGTTTTGTCTTTCTGAGATCTTTCATCTTAAATTCTTTCTTTAAATATTCAATTGCCTTTTGGACCTCTTCAAGAGTTCCATTGAAATTTATATCATCAACATAAACAGCGAGTATTACAAACTCTGATCTTGATTTCTTAATGAAAACACATGGACAAATAACATCGTTTATGTATCCTTCATTTATCAAGTACTCACTAAGGCGATTGTACCATATACGCCCTAATTATTTCAAACCATATAATGATCTTTGCAATTTGACTAAGAATATTTCTCGAGACTTATTACATGCTTCAGGCAATTTAAATCCTTCTGGGATTTTCATGTAAATTTCACTGTCAAGTGGACCATATAGGTAAGTTGTAATTACATCCATTAGATGTATTCCAAGATTTTCATGTATAGCTAAACTGATGAGATATCGAAAAGTTATTGCATCCATAACAGGTGAATATTTTTCTTCATAGTTGACACCGGGTCTTTGAAAGAAGCCTTGTGCAATAAGGCGTGCTTTGTGTCTTACAATTTCATTTCTCTCATTTCGTTTTTGCACAAAAATCCATTTATAGCCAACTGGTTTTATACCATCAGGTGTTTGGACTACAGGTCCAAATACATCATGTTTAGAGAGTGAATTTAACTCATATTGAATTGCTTCTTTTCATTTAGGCCAATTATCTCTATGTCGACATTCTTCGACGAATTTAGGCTCAATATCCGCGCTCTCTTTCATGATGTTTAGTGCAACATTATATGCAAAAACATTATCCACTGTAACTTTTGATCGATTTAAATTTATCTCATCACCAGTAGAACTTATCAGAAGTTCTTCATTCACTTGAGTCTAGAGTTCACTGATTTCTTCAAGAATATCAAGATTTCTCAAGTCTTGACCTTCTTCAGGAGGTTCTTTTGTAATATCATCTTTATTATTCTTTACAGTTCCTTTTCTAGTATTTTTATTCTTGCGTGTTTGGGATTCAGAAGTTGTGATACTAGCAGATGGTCCCTTTGGGACATCAATCCGGATAGGCACATTCACTGCAGGGATATGTGACTTAGTTATCCATTTCAAATTAGTAAATGCATCTGCATTTGATTTGCTATTGTTTGCAAGTAGATGATCTTCTCGACCTCCTGTTCACAGATGTGTGTTCGTGTATCAAAATGAGATAGTGATGGGACTTTCCACGCAATTTCTTTAATTTCGTTTTGTGGTTCCTTTTTCTCTCCCCATAATTGCGAAAAAATTATTCCATCAAATGGACAATCTGCAAATCTGGTAGTAAATAAATCTCCTATCAACGGTTCAAGGTATTGAATTATAGAGGGTGAGTCAAACCCAAAATATATACATAACCTTCGTTGAGGGCCCATCTTAATACGTTGTGGTGGTGTCACAGGCACATATACCACACAACCAAAAATTCGTAGATGGACTATATTTGGTTCATGACCAAATACTAATTGTGATGGAGAATATTTATTATACCTGGTCGTGTGAGACGTACAAGTGTTGCTGTATACAAGATATCATGACCCCACACGATAGCGGGTAGTTTAGATTTTATAAGCAGTGGTCTTACTATCAATTGTAAGCGCTTAATAAATGACTCTGCAAAGCCATAAGGCCATTTGAGTATGAATATGAGCTATCGGATGTGCAATTTTTATTCCAATTGATATGCAGTAATCATCAAAAGCTTGGGATATAAATTCACCAACATTATCTAGACGAATAGATTTAATTGGATAATCTAGAAATTGTGTCTTTAATTTTATTATTTATGCCAGTAGCAGCAAACGCCAGGTTACGGGATGATAAAAGACACACATAAGACCATCTTCATGATGCATCTATTAGGACCATAAAATATTTGAACACTCCATTAGGTGGGTGAATAAGTCAACATATGTCCCCATGTATACGTTCCAAAAATCTCGAGGATTCGATGCTGACCTTCAAGGTCGATGATCTGGCAATTAATTTGTCTTGATAACAAGCAGCACATGAAAATTTGTCATTCGCAAGAATCTTCAGGTTCTTTAGCAAATGGCCAGTGGAATTTTTAATAATTCATCTTGTTGACACCCAATTTTTACCCTCCACCGTTAAGATAATTTGTATTAATTCATCGTAATTGGTTGAACTTGCAATCAAAGTGGCTAAGTTTTAAATCAAAATACTCCTACCCTTGAACCCATTTTCAGTCTTCCTTTTGGATCAAAATTCTGGCTCAAATCAAATCAACCTAGCCTACTTTAATCCCTGACCCGACCTAATCCTTTCCCCTTTCAATACTTACAACACATACATACATTACATGTACACCCGCGCGCGTGGGGGCCACGCACCCCCAATCTCTTATTTCTATTTCTTCTTCAATTCTTTCCTCTTCTCTCACGCGTAAACCCACTCTCCCTTCCCTTCTTCTTCTTCGATGACCCACAACAGCGAACCAAAGGAGCGACCTAGCGAACCCAGCCCCAAAAAACGCCAACAATCCAAGATTCTTCCAACGTTCCCTTCAAATCTCCATATGTACGTGTCCCAATCTCCCCTCTCCTTTGTCCTTGCTCAAGATCGAGCCGTCCACCTATCCTTTCCCTAACGGTTTGAAGACTCTTGTAGGATATTCTTGATTCTAAAAAAGGATGGAATTTAGGGGATTTCGAATTCGAAATTTGAAAAACCCTAATTTTTCCCTGTTTTGGAACCCTAGAAAATCCCCTATATATATATTTCCTTTTCCCAAATCGAGAGCAGCCGTTGATAATACAAAAAACCTAGCTAACCACAATCGACTTCTACTCCAAAAATAAGCAATCAAAACCCAAGAAAGGGTCTGGTTGCGCGACCTCGATTTTTTCAAAAAAAAGGGAAGTCTGTCGATCCCTAAAGTGTTCGAAATCGAAACGTCTGAGTTTCAGAGTCAAGGAATTTGCGTAGGGATCCTGCTATGGTGAGGAGTTCGTCCAAAGGTCGTTGTCACAACTTTGCTACTCCGATACAAGTAATATCCCCATTCGAGTTTCTGCTCTTTTCTGTAAATGATGTGCAAATGGTTCTGGTTGCTTGCAGTTGTGAATAGTGATGTTCAAGTCGATACATTCTGAGGTGATTGTGTTTGGGTTAAATGTTATCAGCATCTTGTTCGTCATTGTTAAGCTGTTAAGAATGTTGTTGATTTAGTTTCTGCTAGTTGTGTCGCGCTTAATAAGTTATCTACTGATCTAGATTAGCTGCTAGTTGGTCTCTTTATTGTTTGAGTTGTTGAGCATCATTTTGTTTCAGTCTTCTTCTAGCCGCGACTGCTGTTGGTAAATCGTCTGGCATTAAGTATAGTGGTTATTTGTTTCTGTACTGTTTGTAAATGTCACTACCTAATTATTTATTTGGGTATCATTTATATGGATTTCGTCAATACTGGTTCAGTCTCATGATGCTATATAATGAGCATCTATTTCGTTTAGTTTGAATAACATTAATGAATCTTTCAGCTTTTAATTTGAGTCTTCTGTCATGATTTTTCACTCATTTTTAAAGTGTTGGCTATTACTGTGATGATTAATCTCGAATGTAGTTGCATCAAGATAATTGGAAGTCAGCAACCATCTCTTGTTCCTGTAAATCTTTCTAAGGCAGGGCTTAGTCACAGTAGTGTATCATTTTTGTTTAGTAAGTAGGGTTTGTTAATGAGTCTATTTGGCCTCAAGTTGTTTTAGTTTTATCTCATCATCTAGTGGTGTTTTCTGTTAGGAATCTAAACTCCTCAATTATAATTCTCATTCTGGTTTTAAAACATGTCCACTTTATGTCGTATGATATAGAATTCGCCACTATTATGTTCTGTTGTATGGCTTGAGTGCCTTTCTCTTTGACTTGTTCTTTTCTGTTTTTGATTTCGAAGCGTGGTCGTGATTTGAACTCTAGATCCCATGACATCCCTGCTAGTTTACAGTCCCGTGTCCTGCAGCTAATCCATTTTCATATTACTGGAAAACAAGAAGAGTATTAACTTAAAATCGTTACATGTTACTATATGAGCTTCAGTTTACTGTTTTATATCTGCTGTCCCTCTTCACCTTTTATGCCTCTGTTACATCAGAAAAGTTGTAAAAATGTAGAAAAGCCATGATTCTGTCTTCTGTTAGTGTCATTTTATTTCGAAAAGCGTGTACTTTATCTTGTCTGACCTAAAGCTTGCCATTTATTACATTATTTTCACTTGAACTTAGTTTGCTGTTTCTCAGCCCATATGACTCCCTTTATCTTGTCAACTGGAATTTGTTGAAATATCTCTATATCCCTGCTAAAATCTTGAATGTTCTAGATATATACAACGATGAATGTCCTACCTTTTTTCTTGGTTCTGGAATCACTTAAAGTCTCTATAATGATATATAGTCGATAATTTCTTTTTTTAAATCTTAAAAGCTATACAAATGTGTATCTTGTGCTTTAGTGTTAGCAATTAACTCAAGTTTTACTCAAGTTTCATGCTCCCTGGACCCTTCTATCTTGTGCAGTCATGTAGTAATTATGAAATTAACCTCTATTGTGACTCCTATGCATTTAACGGTTGAATATAACTGGGTTCGACAATTCCCAACCTTAAATTGACAATAGAGACATCACCAGTCATGTTTGAGACCACCTATGTGAAAGTTTTGATTTATTTGGGTATCATACGCCAGTCACTTCTAAGGATTAATTGTGTTTGTAAGAATGTTAATCGGATTCTCCACAATTTCGTAGGCTTTCTTCCTAATGTTAATCGGATTCTCCACGATTTCGTAGGCTTTCTTCCTAATCATTTGGTGTTATGTAAAAGACATGCTAATTTGTGAATGTCGTTGCCACAACTCATGCGCACATAGTGTGATATTTGTTACATTTTGGGTAAATTGATCCTTATGTCTTTTTTCCTTTTACTGTGTTGCATGTGACTCCTTCCCGAGTCCCTTGGGCTCCCTTCCTACATCTTGTTGGGCCACGAAGGCCCAAAACCCCTTTATTAGACCAACAGAAGATGATATACAGGTTTCGGGGGCATAAAATCAGCATATATACCTTGATATACACTAATATGCAGTAGATATACACTAAGTATATATCACAGGATATGGGCCACAAGCCCATTTAGCAGGAGCAGCAGCAGGGGTGGCCCAATAGGCCTTGTGGGCCGAATTTCCAGGAAGATAGTTTGCTGAAATGTTGTATATACACTGGCATACGATGTATATACTACACTGATATACAACAGTAAAAGAGGCCAAGAGGCCCAATCTTCAGTAGCCATCCCTTTGGAGAATATGGGCCAGGCAGACCCATGTTTGTTTTATATTTAACACTAGGATAGGTGTTGAAAATTAGGCCTGCCGAGCTCAATTGCTATTTAATTGCTTCCTTGAGTTCATTCTTTTGTTTATAATATTTGTTATTATTTGATACTAACTCTAACATTACTTGTATTATTATTTGTTATTAATCTAATTATTTTCCCAATATTGCTTTCATTTATATTAATTTTTATTATTAATGATTTTTTAGTGTTGAAATTATTCGTGCAATTTATTTTTGGGTTTGAAGTGTTAGTTAATTTTAAACTTAATCAATTTTTTGCAAAATTAGTCATTTCTTTCAAATTTAGTCAAAATTTCTTTAAATTTAGACAACATTTTCAAGTTTAGTTAAATTCTTTCAAATTTAGTCAATTTCTTTCAAATTTAGTCAAGTTTAGTTAGATTCTTTCAAGTTTAGTCAAATTCTTTCAAGTTTAGTCAATTTCTTTCATAATTAGTCAAATTCTTTCAAAATTAGTCAAATTCTTTCAAAATTAGTCAAATTCTTTAAAATTTAGTCAATTTCTTTCAAATTTAGTCAAGTTTAGTCAAGTCCTTTCAAGTTTAATCAAATATTTTCAAGTTTAGTCAAGTCTTTTCATATTTAATCAAATTCTTTCAAGTTTAGTCAAATTCTTTCAAATTTAGTCAAATCTTTAAAAGTTAGTCAACTTCCTAATCGTCAGTCAACCGCAAGTTAGCGACCATTTTGAGTGATTAATTTTTTCTCAAAGTGAAAATTGAACCCTTACCCATTTCTCGGATATTTTAAAACTTTTTTGTTAGATTTTAAAATTTAATCTTGGTTTCCTAATTATCCCTAAAATTAGGTGGCGAATCTTTCAAATTTCAGAAATTTGGTTTATAGTTAAATTAATTAAGTATTAAATTGAATTTTCAAAATTAAAGTCATTTTTTCGAATTAACACATCTCATCGTTATTGATCCAGGATGACCTACTCGGTTATGCCATAGCACAAAAGTATTTGGATCAGTAAACTTCTGGTTTACGATCGAATGTGCTTCACTGACATAAATTTCTGCATAATATAGGCCAGACGATAAAGTCGACAGTTGTTCCAGACTATATTTTTGTCCTGGGACACTCTTGGTTATACCAAGGTATTCAATATTTATTTCATTTAGTGTCTCAACATGATATCCATTTCCGCGCATATCTTTAAAACTTAGTAGATTCCTCGGGGATTTAGAAGAGAACAATGCATTTTCTATAACAATTTTTGTCCCCTTGGGTAGAAATATAGTTGCTCTTCCGGAGCCTTCAATTATTTTTGTATTACCAGATATTGTAGAAACATTTGCCTTTCTTCTAAGTGAAGTAGTAAAATATTTCTCATCTTTAAAAATTGTATGAGTTGTTCCACTGTAAATTGCACAAATATCTTCGCGATTAATTATTGATCCAAACAAAATTTGAGGCATACCATTCCTTTTTAAAGAAAAAAATAATTAAGTGAATATTTATTTTAGACCTCATGTGTTTTTAATGAAAAGACTTGCATCATAATAAGGAAAACGCGATTTATTCATTTTACATGGGTTATAAAAAGACAAATTCATACATAAAAATAGAAGTGAAATAATCAGATAAAATTATTTTAAATATTATCAGGTTTATTAATGTCCATATTTTCATCAATATTAAAAATTTCTTTGAGTAAATTTAAATACTCCGTTACATCCAGATACATAGGTTCTATATTATTTTCAGACATAAAGTTTATCTCTGGATTTTGGCTCTTTTTAATAATATTTGATATAGCTGAACAACGCATTTAGATGATCGACATGTCTTTGATCAGTGCCCTTTACTTCCACATTTGTGACATATGTCTTTTGAATTTTTCTTTGGAAAAGCTTCTGGCTTTTCTTTCCTTT
>DF363555.1:747-35022 GCA_000787875.1 Solanum virginianum
CATATTAATGATCTCCCACTAATCAGTCCGCAATAATTACAACATCAATTTGAGCCAATAAACATTCATTTCCCACATAGAATTCATAACAATGACGACTAAAACATTAAGCGACATTCATTCGTTCATTGTCATATAATATGACCTATTTTCGGCTAGCACACCAACATACACATATGGATGATTCTCAATCATTCCTTCACCCTACAGTGGTCATAATATACTAACTAGGCATTAATTCATAGTTTCAACACAACACAACAAAACACAACACAACATAACACAACAAAACACAACAAAACACAACACAACACAACATACACACATACAGCCCAAGCACCTCACACATAACTCACTTCCAACATTCCATACTTCATGATTTTCCTCCATTTTAACATACTACAATATGCTTACAACCTTTATAACATGTAAAATAAGATCAAATCTTACCTTTTCTCTTCAATTCCACAATAGGCTAGGGTTTCCAAAGGAGCAAAAATAAAGGGTTGATTGCTCCGACGATAACTTCATGTTACTTAGGGGCCTCAATATAGTAGGTTTGCATCATCAAATAATTATTGAAGTGGCTAGAAGTGATTTTCAAATTTTTCTTCTTTCTTTTCTCTTGGCCGAACCTCTTAGAGGTTTTTCCCACTTTGCTTCTTTTTGTTTCTTCTAAGTGTTGGATGATAAAGGGAATAAAGTAGTCATCTTTTATGATAGAACAAGACTTAGCCAACTGTCCATAGCCCACACCATGGGTTGTTCCAATTAAAAGTTAACACAAAATTGTGTGGGCACCACTTTAATGCCATATGGACAAGATCCAAATAATTCATGAGTTTCATCTTCCAATTAATTACAATTTTGGACCCAAACTTTCCTAATTGTTCCATATCAACTAATTTTATGAAAAACTCATGTCTCAACATAAAATCAAAGGTCAAAAAAAATCCTAACTTTATATCCTGGAATAGTTTTGTCCTTAACTTATCATAATTAATCCAGATTGTTCCAATGCATGAAACACGGGCTCTAACATCCTTCCCCCCTTTAGAACATTCGCCCTCGAATGTTAAACCAACTTTACGGGTCATACAAATAATTTGGGGGAGTTTCCTTCTCAACTATCACAACAATACATTCAGTGATCAACAATTTAGTTATCAACCAACAAAGTCAAGCTGGGGGAGTTTCCTTTTCAACTATCACAACAATACATTTAGTGATCAATAATTTTTTTATCAAACAACAAAGTCAAGTAAAGAATTGAATTACTTGAAGGCACTGAAAACAAGTGAGGATACTTCCTCTTCATCTGCTTTTCAGCTTCCCAGGTCATTTTCTCTCGATTATTGTTTCACCACAACACTTTAATAGAAGCCACATCTTTATTTCGTAACTTTCTTACCTAACGATCCAATATGGATACGGGCTGCTCTTCATACGACTGAGCTTTTCTTTCTTGCCAAACCTCATAACACCTTTCATAGGTGACACTTTAAGGAATACCCAATCACCAATCTGAAACTCTAAATACCAATGACGATTATCTGCATATGATTTCTGTCGACTTTGAGCCGCTAACAACCGCTCCCGAATGAGTTTCACTCTTCTGAAACTCTAAATATCGACAGCGATTATTCGTATATGATTTATGTCAACTTTGAGACATTAACAATCGCTCCCGAATAAGTTTCACCTTATCCACTGCCTGCTGAATCACGTTTGGGCCAATCAACTCAGTCTCTCCAATATCAAACCAACCGATTGGTGACCTACACTTCCTGCCATACAATGCCTCATAAGGTGCCATTTGAAGACTAGAGTGGTAGCTGTTATTATAAGAAAATTCAACAAGCGGCAAATGATCATCCCAGCTACCTCAAAACTCAATAACACAGGCCCGCAACATGTCTTCCAATGTCTGAATAGTGCACTCGGCCTATCCGTCAGACTGGGGATGGAATGTTGTACTGAGATTCACCTGTGTCCCCAAGCCTACTAAAAACGATCTCCAGAAATTTGCCATGAAATAGGCACCTCTGTCGGAGATAACAGATATGGGAACACCATAAAGTCGCACAATCTCCCTGAGATAAAGCTTAGCATAATCCTCAGCTGAGTAGGTAGTCCGAAGTGGAAGAAAATGGGCTGATTTCGTCAGCCAATCAACAATAAACAAAATGGAATCATACCTCCGTAGAGTGCGAGGTAAACTTGTAATAAAATCCATATTAATGATCTCCCACTTCCACGTCAGTATCTCCATCTCCTACAATAGCCCACCGGGCTTCTGGTGCTCAATCTAAACCTGCTGGCAATTTGGATACTGAGCGATGAACTCTGCTATGTCTGTTTTCATACCATCCCACCAATATAAACATTTGAGATCATGGTACATCTTTGTTGACCCTGCATAAATGGAATAACGGGCATAATGTGCCTCGCCCATAACCTATCGCCATAAACCCGCAACATTAGGTACACATAATCTGCCTCTCTGCAATAATGCTCCATTGGAGGTAAGTTCGAACAGGGTCCTTTCTTTTTCAAGGGCGGTGCCTCTGTATTATACCAGAATAGGATCATCATACTGATGCTGCTTAATCTCTTCTGTAATGGAGGATTCAGCCATACCTCGAACAGAAACCCCAACATCTCCAGATTCAGCCAAATGAACTCCAAGACTAGCCAGCTGATGAATATCACGGACCATCCCTCTTCTCTCTAAACGCGTGTCCACTAAACTACCCACAGACTTTCGGCTAAGTGCATCTGCCACAATATTAGATTTAGTATGATGGTAGAGAATATCAACATCATAATCTTTCAGTAACTCTAACCACCTCCACTGCCGCAAGTTCAGCTCCTTCTGTTTAAAGATGTACTAGAGTCTTTTATGATCGGTATAAATATCAACATGAACCCTATATAAATAATGTCTACATATCTTCAAAGCATGAATCACCGCGGCTAGCTCCAAATCATGAGTAGGATAATTACTCGCCCCAAATGGCTATATCTTCAAAGCATGAATCACCGCGGCTAGCTCCAAATCATGAGTAGGATAATTCTTTTTATGTTTCCTGAGCTACTGGGAAGAATAAGCTATAACCTTGCCGTGCTGCATCAACACACACACCAAACCAATACCAATGGCATCACAGTAAATCACATACCCATCTAGACCCTTGGGAAGAGTCAGGACTAGAACCGTAGTCAACTTCTCTTTCAGCAACTGCAAACTACGCTCATAAGCATCAGACCATTGGAATTTCGCTCCCTTCAAAGTTAGCCTTGTCAAAGGCGCTGAAATAGAAGCAAATTTCTCCATAAATCTCCAATAATAACCGGCCAATCCTAGGAAGCTACGCACCTCTATCGGTGTCATAGGCCTAGGCCAATTTTTTACGACTTCAATCTTCTGGGAATCCACTTGGACACCCCGACGTCATGCAATCGGTAGGACGCCAACTCAACTGACACTATCTCAGATGCGATTCATAAGATCCATGAATACTGCCAGAGCGTTCGTCAGCCCAAAAGATATAACTCTAAATTTATAATGCCCATACCAAGTCTTGAACGCTGTCTTGGGAATATCCTCCTCCCGTACTCGCACCTGGTGGTAAACCAATCGTAGGTCTATCTTTGAGAAATATTTAGCTCCCTATAACTAGTCAAATAAATCGTCAATCCTGGGGAGGTTGTATTTATTCTTTATCGTTACCTTATTTAGCTGCCGATAATAAATACATATCCATAGCGATCCGTCTTTCTTTCATACAAATAATATCGGAGCTCCCCAAGGTGATGAACTAGGCCGAATAAAACCCTTCTCCAATAGATCTCTCAACTGTTCTTTCAATTTCTTTAATTCTGCCGGTGCCATTCTGTAAGGAGGAATAGAAATAGGTTAAGTGTCTGGCAGCAGATCTATAGCAAACTCTATCTCTCGCTTGGGAGGAAGACCTGGAAGCTCTTCTAGGAATACATCTGAGAATTCATTAACGATTGGGACTGACTGAAGAGTCGGTACCTCTACCTCTAAATCATGTACATGGACCAGATGATAAATGTAGCCTTTTCTGATCATTTTTCTTGCATTGAGGTATGAAATAAATTTACCCCTCGGCGAAGTGGTATTACCTGCCCACTCAATAACTAGTTCCCCTAGAAATTGGAAATGGACTATCTTCTTTTAATAATAAACATTAGCATAACAAGAAGCTAGCCAATCCATACCTATAATCACGTTGAACTCGGTTATATCTAACTCTACCAGATCGGTCTTAGTGTAGCGGCCACAAATAAATACCAAACAGTCTCTATAAACTCGACTGGCAATAATACAATCCCCTATTGGCATAGCTACCTCAAAAGGCTCAATCGGCTCAGACTCTATCCCACTTTTATTAGCAACCAAAGAAGAAATCTATGATAATGTAGAACCAGGATCAATCAGTGCATACACATCTTGAGAGAAAATCACTAATATACCTATGATGACATTTGGCGACGCCTCCTGGTCCTGCCGGCTGGTCAATGCATAAATGCGATTCGAAGGATCGCTAGACACAGGAACTCTACCACGACCCCTGCCTCGGCCTACTGATGCTGGTATACTTCACCCTGCAGGGCACATGGCTACAGAGGATTAAGATGAACCACCGGCTGACCCGGTAGATTAAGCTGATCTGCTTGTACCACCTCTAATCGGACAGTCTCTCATCTGATGGCTCTGACGGCCACACATAAAGAAAGCATCGGTAGTGCGAAAGCACTCCCCGGGGTGCTGTCTCCTATAGTAAGAACACGGAGGTCTAGGTGGTCTCATCTGACTACTGGAGCCTCTGTCCCACTATGAGCCTGAAACCCTAGAACTCAGGCTTGCCCTTGAATATCCTGTGCCCTCTGATCTCCTGCTGGTGAACTGTGGCGGTGTACCCCATACTAACTTGAAAGGATGTCTGCTCTGCTGCTGCAGAGGCTGCCTACCTCGAAAATCCCCTGAATACCCAGATGATCTAGACCTCTTAGGTTGTCTCCTGTCATCAACCCTATTAGGCTGACACCCCCTGCATCGGTCCTCCATGCCCTGCGTGTGGGCCTAAATATGGGCAATATCTATATAGGTCTTGGCTGCCATCACCAAGCAATTGTCAACATAATACTGGTTCAGCCCCACTATATATTGGTGCATCCGGTAAGTTATGTCAGCAACATATGTTGGCGCATATCTGGCCAGCGAATCGAACTCCAAACTGTACTCCCTGACTGGGCTACCCCACTACTTTAACAGCAGGATGTCTACTCTGGCTCGCCTCACCTCCGGAGGTAGAAAATGGGCTAGAAAAGCCTCAATAAACTCGCCCCAAATGGCTGGAGGGGCACCCTCGCCTCTGGATAGCATCGACGACTCATACCAATTGGCTGCGACGTCATGCAATCGGTAGGACGCCAACTCAACTGACACTATCTCAGATGCACTAATTAATCGAAGGCTCCGCTGCATCTATCGAACAAACTCATGACGATCCTTTGCAGGCTTAGACCTGATGAACTTTGGTAGGCTGCATGTCAAAAAATCACGAGCCCTTGAACTGTCACGGCAGCCTACCTGATCACTACCTACGCCCTGTCTATTGGCCTGTCCTGCTACCAGTTGGGTCAATAGCTGGACCGCCTCTCGTATGTCCCTAATCTCTGCACCTAGCTGAGGGGCTGGAGGCTCTGGTACTCAAACCTCAGGAGCTAGCTGTGAAGCCTCCCCTGTACCTGCAGCTACTGATGCTCCAACTCCCTCCGGCACTGGTGGTGTAGCCGAACTAGCTGTCGAGGGTACAATATCTGGCTCACTCTGGGCATGAACCCTAGTATTCATGTGGGTTTGACTGGTCTCACCTACAACTACAGACTTGCCCTTCTGGGGAGCTAGCACGAGCCCTAGTAGTCACCCGGGCTCAACTGGTCTCACCTACCACTGCAGACTTGCCCTTCCAGGTAGCTGTGGTCTTCCTCGGAGGCATCACTGAAAACAGAACATTTTGTCATAAAAGAGTCATCCTAATAACGCAGCTCTATCGCATGATCTAAGATTAGAAAGAAAAGAAATAATATCCTAAATGTCCTGTAGCTTCCTGTTTATAGATTTGGTGCATAACACACCGATAAACAAGAATCTACTAGACATGGTCTATGGATATTCTGAGGATGAACCTCTCGGATACCACTTCTATCATGACCCAACCCCGTGGGTCGTGACTAGAGCCCGAATTGGGCACCCAAACACAATCACAAAGCCGAGTTGCGAGTAGATGACCTATACCGAAGATAACAGAAGCTGACAAGGCTATGTTCCAAGTTTATAATTTTTTTTAAAAAAATTCAGCAGAGTTTCCTTTATTTTACGGACTATCTAAAATAACCCTACACTCAGAAAGTACCAATGAAAGCCACACAGGGCCAAGAAAACAACATATATCCATATGCGGGCCAACAAGGCCGCTATGGCGGGTGAAACTGCCCAACACACACATCATATAAGTCTAATTGAACGGACTGGGCACAAACCATACACATATATCCATAGACCTCTAAATAAACTGACAGAATCATAGGACGGGACAGGGCTCCATCATACACCTGAACAAATATATACAATGCAACGAACGAGTGTGTACCCAAAAGTAGGCTCCAAAGTAGGGGGAGCACTCCAAATTGCAGAAGGGTGTCCTAAACCGATGGATCACTAAGCTGTATATCGGTTTCTGTGGGCATGAAATGCAGCCCCCGAAGAAGGAGTAGTCAATACAAAATATTTATTGAGTGTGCAAAGTAGGAGATACAGAACATAAATCTGAGTAATAATCAAAACAAAAGTATGGAAGGTGAATACATATCCAAAAATATTAAAATGCTTGATTTCAAAATACAAATCATGCATAGGGCACAGGAATTATGGTCGCCCGCCCGTCGATATTGCCATAGCACAGCATTACACCAGAAAGTTTTAAATCTCCAAATCCTCATCACATATCATAACGCCAAACATAGCATAACAGCTAACAAAAGTAAAACCCAACCCTCGAGAATAATGATTGTTACATATTCTTTCAAAAGTTATCGAAATTGCATAAAAGGATGTCGTGGGACACACATACAAGTGGAGACCTGAGCTGGCCTAGCCTATGGAGAACATACTCATTCTAGATCATATAAGCTCCTATAAGAATTTTAAAGCAATTCGAGCTTTTCTGTAAAAGTTATTGGCATTTATAGTTTTAGAATCGTTAAAGAATAAGTTCTTTTAAAACTAATCAGCCTTCATATACCCCTTGTAACTTATGAATTCCAAGGATATACGGATCAATGTTATGACATATTAACACAAGAATACCAAGGAACAAATGCGGATCATAAACATGCCCAGATTATGAGAATAGAGTTTCCTTGAGGCTCATATCATAGCCTATTTTAACTAAGGCATGCCGAAAAGGAAGGTTGGTTTACATACCTCAAACGCTCTCCAAAATAATCCAAATGCAAGCTGCATCCAACTTATGCTTCGGGCTGCCCAAGGACTACAAATAAGTCATAAAATGCTAAACATTAGCTAAAGGCTTTTTGGGCATTAAATTCCAAATTTGCCTTTAATTCTATAGAAATTTGGGCAGCATTTCCCGTGAAAATAGGCCACATCGAGAATTCAACTTGGCCAAATCAATCAACAACAACAACACCAACCAACCTAGCAACATCAACTACCAATCTGAAAGGCAATACAACAATAATAGCTCTCATTTTCATCATTCAATAACATCCATAAATTCGATTCTACGGCTTACGTTTAAGCCAACATCAATGCTTGTACATTCAAATACTAACCCAAATCCATACCAACAATATTTAAACACATTCTAATCAATTCATATAACACTTCCAACAATCCAAAATTTTCTCCAATCTAGCCAAGAATAGCCCCTAAACCCGAGAACCCCACTTTTCACATTCCTCATTCTCAAATCATGATTTGCACCCACAATTCATATTCTAACAATGCTATTCTCATTCATATACAAATTATATTAAATAAGTGAGCGCTAGTGGTTATGGACTCAGTCAACTCAGATTTAGGGTGCATAATGAAGAAGTAGTTTTGTTATCCATCAGACATTAAATATGCAATAACCTCCAAATCAGTTCGCAATAATTACAACATCAATTTGAGCCAATAAACATTCATTTCCCACATATAATTCATAGCGACGATGACTAAAATATTAAGAGACATTCATTCGTTCATTGTCACATAATATGACCCATTTTGGCTAGCACACCAACATATACATATGGATGATTCTCATTTATTCCTTCACCCTACACTGGTCATAATATACTAACTAGGAATTAATTTATAGTTTCAACACAACACAACATAACACAACACAACACACACACACACGACCCAAGTACCTCACACACAACTCACTTCTAACATTCCATACTTCGTGATTTTCCTCTATTTTAACATACTACAATATGCTTACAACCTTTATAGCATATAACACAAGATCAAATCTTACCTTTGCTCTTCAAATCCATAATAGGCTAGGGTTTCCAAAGGAGCAAAAATATAGGGTTAATCGCTCCAACAATAACTCCACGGTACTTAGGGGTCTCAATATAGTGGGTTTGCATCATCAAATAATTCTTGAAGTGGCTAGAAGCGATTTTCAAATTTTTCTTCTTTCTTTTCTCTTGGCCGAACCTTTTGGAGGTTTTTCCTACTTTGCTTCTTTTTTTTTTCTCTAATTGTTGGATGATAAAGGGAATAAAGTAGTCCTCTTTTATGATAGAACAAGACTTAGCCAAGTGTCCATGGCCCACACCATGTGTTGTTCCAATTAAAAGTTAAAACAAAATTGTGCGGGCACCACTTTAATGCCACATGGCTTCCATCTTCCAATTAATTCCAGTTCCCATCCCAAATTTTCTCAATAGTTCCATACCAACAAAATTTATGAACAACTTATGTCTCAACATAAAATCAAAGGTCAAAAAGAATCCCAACATTATATCCTAGAATAGTTTTATCCTTAACTTATCATAATTAATTCGAATTGTTCCATTGCATAAAACATGGCTCTAACACTAACACCCCTTAGATATTACTTCCTATGTGTTCATGCTAATCCTCTTCCCTATAGCATCCCTATAGCTTGAATTCAAATTCCTGCTTCCCCTAGAATTATGTATTTGTTGTTTAATTATGTTTCCACAACTAAGGATGTGCCATGTATGCTTAAGAGACTTATTTGGGGTCCCTTCGGGTTCCCCATTTACTGTGTTACGTCTAGGCCTTAGCCTTGGGTTGGGACATCATAACATCATAACATCATAACATGAGTAGCTCATATTAAATCCTTAACCCTTTCAAGTGAGCATTTTCCTTTCACAAGAGGGCATGTCATAACATTATAAAAACAACTTCATTATACTGCATAGTTTTCATAGAATTCCATGGAAGCATAACATAACTGGTAGCCCTTATTGGTCATAACATTCATGAAATTACATATCATAGGTTGAAACCTTTCATTATACTTAATCATGTAATTTTAACTTAAAATTTGTTAGGTTCATGCATATAGCTCAAAATTATGCAATTCAATTGCAACATGCATAAGTGAGATAAACTATGATCAATTTGAAACCCTACAAAATAACCCACCATAATCTTAGAAAAAGTCCTAGTTGGGGCATCGTGGAAATGAACCCATATATCATCAATCCTCGTAGTATTTCAAAGTAACACAATATACTTAACTCATTAACTTGAAGCATTTCATAATATCAACATTTGAAAGGAGTTCATCCAATTTCATAAAATATCCCTAACTTGAAAGTAAATGAAGAAGAGAGATGCTTGAGCTTTGTGGATGAAAGGTCCGCACAAATCAAATCCACATACCATTCTATCATTTGAAGAGGAAAATATAGAATGGCATTTAGAGAATTACATCAAGTGTAACAAGGTAAGAAACGACGAGATAAAGATCAACATAGTCATGTTGTACCTGATGGAGATGGCCATGCTATGGTAACAATGAAAGGAGTGGGAAATAAGGAAGGGGTTACGCACCATAGATATATGGGAGCAGTTCAAGAGTGAGTTCAAGAAGGCCTTCTTTCAGAACAATGTCATATATGAGGCAAAGCAAAAGTTCAAGGAGCTGAGGCAGACGGGTAGCATAAGGGCCTACATGAAGAAATTTACTGCCTGTCATGATCTAAGCCTAGGGCCTAGACATGGCATGGCGAATGGGGAACCCGAAGGGACCCCAAATAATCCTTTTAACATACCATCACATATCCTTGGTAGCAGAAGCAAGTAAATGATATAAAGGATTAGAAACAAGGGAAAGGGACTAAGGAAACTTTCATATCATAAACCTCAAGAAGCAAGAGAGTCAAGGCTCATAACATAGATACATAACATATCCAACAATACCTCTACTACATAGATAATAATGGGGGCCAAGACAAACAACCAGGCACACCCGTATACAATAAAGGAAGAGAGTAGCAATACATAGCATAAGAACTTAAACCAATGTCCTCGGAATGGAGGACTCACCCACTTATTTGAGAGATATCGTACTAGCCACATGGAGTAGGAGCATGATCAAACAATGCTCTGGTTCCTACATGATGACATCATGTAGCATAGATTATGCGTTTGTATGTTTGTATGTACTAAGTAAGTAGGATGCAATGCAATAAGAGATAAGCATCACAGTCAAAATGTACAGAGATAATCAATAGATAGCATATTAACAATATAGCATGTATGATCAATGCTTAAGTAAAAAAATATGCTTACATAGACCATAATATAAAGAGACCATCATATATTATGGATCATCTCACCCTACCACTCTTACGTGATTGAGGTGCCAATCCCATCAATTAGTTGGTGGATCGTCTCATCCTAGCACCCTTGGTGACCCAGGTACAAACCCCACGACATATTTGTCAAGGTACAAATCCCCCAACATGGTTGGTGGATTGCCTCACCCTACTACCCTTTGTGATTGAGGTACAAACCCCTTAACCCAATTACCAAGGTACCAACCCCTCGACATGGTTACTCGGGCTCTTAACCCTCGAGTTAGGTATGGTTAATTTCCAACACTATATAGAAGAATTTCATATACATATGTTTCTTTCATCATCATATAGTCATTCAACTCATAAGACATGCATTAGGCCCTCAATTCCACTAGAAATCATAACCGAACATTTTATCAGACACTTGGCATGTGAGTAGTGCTAGTGTAAAACCATGCAATTTCGGGATAAAATCATGTAAGGGAATCCAATGTAAAACCATCAGTCGATACTTGGTAACACCCTCAAGAAATATACATCAAAAACCTTCATCAAATCTCATAATAGATCTTATATTCGTAGCTAAAAAAATAGTAAACCAGTCGCAATGCCATGAAGCTTTAACATAGTTCATAGACAAGTTCATGCTAGAAAACCCATATGTAAAATCAAACTAGAAATATGTATTTTAGGTAAAAAGGAAGCTTGGGCACCATGCGTGAAAGAACCCAATGAAATCTACATACCTTAACTTTGGAAAATCTTGGAAGAAGATTAGAAATAGAACCTTGAAGCTTGAATGAGAACCTTAAGACCTGAATGAGTTTTGGGACAAAAATTAGGAGTTAAATATTTGGCTAAGTGTTTGAGTGAGTATTGGGGAATGTTTTGAATGATATGAGGGTGAAATATGGCTAAGTATAGGTATTTTCACGTTTAGGCACACTTAGACCCAAGACCAAAAAGTCTTGCATCGAACTTGATAAACTGGACAAATATAACACTATAGCGCACCCCTCGTGCATTGCGCTTGGGGCGCGAACTGCTTTCCGAAAATTGACATTTTGGAAAATCAAATTTTTATATGGTTGCTCTTAAATCAGGGTTAGACCCATTTCCCACTGAAGTTGACCCCCTAAAGAAGAATATAAAGTCAGATTTTTGATATCACACAGATTTTCCGATATATGGAAATTACGATTTCGGGCACCTCCGAGGCACATTTTCAGGCACTTTTTGGGGTCATTTCAATTTCTTCCCCTTGGGAACATTCATCTTCGAATTTCAAAGAATTGTATATGAAAGACGTAAATATGATAATTTCAGCCACATAAAGGTGCAATAATGCACTTAAACATTACTTCAAAAAAACCTCAACATAAGTGTAAAATCATCACGAACTTGTAAATTTAAACATGAATGTATACAATGATATGAGGGATGAACTTAAGACTTGAGATCATATAGAGGACTTAGATTAATACCTTAGGGTTGAGTGGAGTGGAAAAGGTAAGGATATCATTTTTTCATGTCCACTTCGGCCTCCCAAATAACACTTTCAACTTGTTGGTTCCTCCAAAGGACCTTAACAGAAGTCACATCATTATTCCTCAACCTCTTCACTTGTCTATACAAAATCTGAACCAGAAATTCTTCATAGGTCAAATTATCTTCAATAATACCTACAACTTCAAGAGGTACAATAGCATTAGGGTCTCTCACACATTTCTTCAATATGGAAACATGGAAGACCAGATGAACCAAATCCATTTCACTAGGCAATTCCAACTCATAAGCTTCCTTGCCAATTCTCCCCATTACCCTATAAGATCCCACATATCTTGGACTCACTTGCCCTTCTTAGCAAAATGAATCATACCCTTCATTGGTGATACCTTCAAATTAACCCAATCACTAACTTTGAATTCAAGATCCCCTCTCCTTACATCGGCATAGGACCATTGGTGACTTTGGGCCATCTTCAACTTTCTATAATCATGCTAACCTTCTCAAAAGCTTCCATGACCAGATTTGGTCCCAAAAAAGCTACCTCACCAACTTCAAACCACCCAACCGGTGATCTATAATTCCTACTATAAAGAGCGTCAAAAGGAGCCATACCGATGCTAGAATTATTGCTATTGTTATAGCAAACTCAATCAATGGAAGATTATCATCCCAACTACCATTAAGCTCCAATACACAAGCCCTAAGCATATCCTCAAGTGTTTGGATAGTTTTTTACGCTTGGCCATCCATTTGAGGGTAAAAGGCTGTATTAAGTTTAACTTTGGTACCAAGACCCCTTTGAAAGGACCTCCAAAAGTGTGAAATAAATTGAGCACCACAATTAGATATGATAGAAAAAGGAATCCCATGCAACCTCAACAACTCATGAATGCATAACTTAGCATAATATTCAGCCCCATATGTAGTTTTAACCTGTAGAAAGTGAGTCGATTTTGTCATCCTATCAACCACAACCCAAATGGAATCAAAACCCTTTCTAGTCTTGGGCAACCCAACCACAAAGTCCAAGTTAATATCTTCCCACTTCCATGTAGGAATCTCTATGACTTGGGTTAGGCCACCCAACCTTTGATGTTCGACTTTGACTTGTTTGCAACTATGGCAACTGGAACATATTTGGCAATGTCCCTCTTCATGCCTCCCCACCAATACACATATCTCAAGTCGCTATACATTTTGGTAGAACCTAGGTAAATACAATAAGAAGAATTATGGGCCTCATCAAGAATCTTTTCTATCAAGCCATCAACATAAGGTACACACAACCTACCTTAGTACCTAAGGGCACCATCTCCCCCTTAGGAGGAAACCCCCACCATGCCCTCTTTCATTAAGGCCTTAAATTCTAATAAGGAGGTATCAAGATCTTGCTTTCCTATCACCTCATCAACCAAGAAAGACTTAGAACCATCAACATCAACACCACTACCATTATTAACCTCTTCCAACCTAACCCTCAATCTAGCCAACCGATAGACCTCCCTAGCCACCTCTTTATCACTACTACCAATATGAGCTAGGCTACCCATAGACACCTCCGTCATAATATTCCTTACCAAGATGATAATGCAAACTCATATCATAATCCTTAAGAAGTTCTAACCACCTTCTTTGCCTCAAATTGAGATCTTTTTGAGAGAAGACATATTGGAGACTCTTATGATTGGTGAACACATCAACATGCACCCCATTAAAATAATGTCTCCAAATTTTCAAAGCAAATACCATTGCGGCCAATTCAAAATCATGAGTAGGATAATTCTTTTCATGCACCTTCAGTTCTCCAGAAGCATACACTATCACCTTACTATTTGCATTAGCACATAACCCAAACCAACTCTAGAAGTATCACAATACACAACACACCCCTCTAGCCCTTCCATTAGTGATAATATAGGAGCGGATACAAGCTTATCTTTTAATGTTTGGAAGCTCTTCTCACACTTATCGGTCCATACAAATTTGGCTTTCTTTTGAGTCAATTTGGTCATGGGAGAAGTGATAGAAGAGAACCCATTCACAAATCTCTGATAGTAACCCTCAAAGCCCAAGAAGCTCCTAATATCCGATGGGGTCAATGGCCTAGGCAAATTTCTAATCACATCTATCTTCTTAGGATCCACTTTAATACCTTCCCCTGACACCACATGACCTAGGAAGGCAACCTCTTTCAACCAAAATTCACACTTCTCACACTTAGCATACAACTTCTCTTCCCCCAACTTTTGTAACACTACCCTTAAATGTCTCATATGCTCCTCCTCACCATGACATTGGTCAAACAAATTATCAATTCTTGGAAGAGGATACCTATTCTTGATGGTAACCCTATTAAGTTGCAGGTAGTCAATGCATATTCTAATAGACCCATCCTTCTTCTTCACAAGCAACATTGGTGCACCCTAAGGTGATTGGCTAGGCCTAATAAAACCCTTCTCCAACAAATCCCTTAATTGATCCTTCAACTCTGTCAGGTCCATACGGTAAGGGGAAATACAAATGGGTTGAGTATCGGGGAGGAGAACTATACCAAAATCTATTTCCCTTTTGGTAGGAATACCGGAAAGGTCATTTGGAAAGACATCAAGGAACTCATTTACAACCAGAATCGACTCTGTAGGAAGGACTTTAGACTTCACATTCCTAACCCTCACAAGGTGGTAAAGATACCCCTTAGAGATCAACTTATGGGCTTTATGCAAGAGATGAACCTACCATTGACTACCACATCATGACTCTCCCACTCAAGGATGGATTCATTTGGAAAATGTAATTTGACCCTATGGATTCTAAAATCAAGAGGCATAATATGCATGCAACCAATCCATCCCAAGAATGACCTCAAAATCAACCATATCAAACTCAACAAATCACAAGGAAATATTTTATGCAAGATGCAAATGGGATAATTTCTATAAACCTTTCTAGCAACAATAGATGCACCAATAGGAGTAGACACCTCATATGACTCACACAACAATTCAGGCTCAACATGGAACTTTTTGGCAACAAAGGGGGTAACAAAAGATAGAGTGGCACATGAATCAATCAATGCATACACATCAAAATCAAAGACTTTTAACATATCGGTAATAACATTAGGAACCTCATCAACCCCTTGCCTCCCATGTACAGCATAAAATCGATTATGCCTTGAAGCACTAACTTGTTGACCACCTATACCCAAAGGAACCACATTTACACCCCAACCTTGAGGATGAACATCCTTACCATTGTTGCAATCACGATGGGAATCAACCTTTTTGTGATCCACTTCCCCACAACCATAATATGCATTAGTGTCTCTCAAGCATGGGCACCCTATGACCCTTACAACAACTTGGAAACACATCATTAGGAACCACAATGCCAATACCTTGGGCCCTTGGGAAGTCATTGGCAAACCCTCTATTAGAAGTATGAGAAGACCTTTGGCCTTAGTGAAACCGTCCACCCTTGCGACCTTGGAACTTTTCCTCAAAATGGGCCCTCTTGGCCTTTTGACCTATTCTCTTCCTCAATTTATCCTCCTCTATTTTTTTGGCATAAGTCATCAAATGGAACAAATCCATGTCACTAATCAACATAGTGGACCAGCATTCTTTACTCAACAAGGTGGACACACCCATCACGAATTTGTTCATTGTAGACCTTGAGTCGGCAACCAAGTGTGAAGGATACTTTGAGAGTTGGTTGAACATGAGGGAATACTCCCTCACACGCATAGGTCCTTGTTTCAAGTTCATAACCTCTACCAATTTAGCCTCCCTAATCTCAAGAGGGAAGCATCGATTAAGAAAAGCCGCCTTAAACTCCTCCCGTTGAACCACATTATTGTTTTCTTTCTCCTTCTTCAATTGAGTGTACCAAATTTGTTCCACCCTCTTGAGTTGGTAAGCCGCCAACTCCGTCTTATCTTCTGACCTCACACCCATGATAGTCAATACCCTGTAGACCTCATTAATGAACTCTTGAGGGTCCTCATTTACCTCAAACCCATAGAATTTTGGTGGGTTCATCCTCATGAAGTCTCTCACCAGAGATGCCGGAGTAGGAGCATGAGGGGCTTGGGCCCCTTGATTGGCTTGATTAGCCACAAATTTTGCAAGTAAAGTGAGAGCATCCCAGAGCTCTCCATGAGCCGATTTCTCCTCGGGTTTGTAGGCTATTCATCCTCTTATGTTGGGCATGATCTAGCATAACAAAGAACAATTGTTAGGGGGGAAAACATGCTTTAACTCTATAGCACGAGAACATGAAGAAGGGAAATATTTCCCAAAACATCTCATAGCCTCTTACTCATAGTCGTGGTGCATAACACAACCATGAATAAGACTTTAATCGATAGTGTGTTTTGGACTCTGAGGATCTAACAACCTAATGCTTTGATACCTTGTTTTTCATGACCCAAGCCTAGTGCCTAGATGTGACATGGTGAATGGGGAATTCGAAGGGACCCCAAATAAGCCTCTTTATATATCATCACACATCCTTGGTTACAAAAGCAAGTAAATGACATAAAAAAATTAGAAATAAGGGCAAAGGGACTAACATGAAACTTTCATATCATAAACATCAAGAAGAAAGAGAGTCAAGGCTCATAGCATAGATACATAATATGTCCAACAACACCTTTACTACATAGATAATAGCGAGGGCCAAGATAAATAATCGAGCTCACCATCATAGTCAAAGTATACAATAAAGGCAAAGAGTAGCAATACATAGCATAAGAACTTAAACCAATGTCCTCAGAATGGAGGTCTCACCTATTAGCTTGAGAGATAACATACTAGCCACGTGGAGGAGGAGAATGATAAAATGGTGCTCCGATACCTACATGGTGACATCACATAGGAAAAGAGTATGTGTTAGTACATTTGAATGTACTAAGTATGTAGGATGCAATGCAATAAGAGATAGGCATCACAGTCAAAATGCATAGAGATAATCAATAGATAGCATATTAACAATATGACATGTATGATCAATGCTTAAGTAAAACATGCTTAAATAGAACAGAATATATGTGTAAGAAGATACCATCATATATTGGTGGATTGTCTCACCCTACCACCCTTGGTGATTGAGGTACCAACCCTATCCATTGGTTGGTGGATTGTCTCACCCTACCACCCTTGGTGATCGAGGTACAAACCCCCTAACATGGTTGTCAAGGTACAAACCTCTTGATATGGTTGGTGGATCGTCCCACCCTACCCCCTTGGTGACTCAACCCCCCGAGTCAGGCATGTCAATTTCTAACACTATATAGAAGAATATCATATACATACATTTCTTTCATCATCATATAGTTATTCAACTCATAAGACACAATTTCTAACAGTATATAGAAGAATACCATATACATACATTTCTTTCATCATCATATAGTTATTCAACTCATAAGACATGCATTGGTCCCTCAATTCCACTAGAAACCATAACTGGACATTTTATCAAACACATGGCAAATGTCTAGTGCTAGTGTAAAACCATGCAATTTAGGGATGAAATCATGCAAGGGAATCTAATGTAAAACCATCAATCAATACTTGGTAACACCCTCAAGAATTATACACCAAAACCCTTTATTAAATCTTACAATAGTTCTTAGATTCATAGCTCAAAACATAGTAAAATAGTCATAATTTCAAGAAGCTTTAATATAGTTCATAGACAAGTTCATGCTACAAAACCCATATGTAAAATAAACCTAGAAATATGTATTTTAGGTAAAAAGTAAGCTTGGGCATCAGGGGTGAAAGAACCCAATGATTGAATGATTGAAACTGCATACCTTGACTTTGGAGAATCCTTGAAGAAGATTGGAAATGGAGACTTGAAGCTTGAATGTCTCATGAAAGTCTTAGTCAAAATCTAAGTTTGTAACATTAAGCTTGAGAATGTTTGTAGATGAGCGGTTTTAAGATCTGAATGAGTTTTGGGACTTAAAATTAGGAGTGAAATATTTTGCTAAGTGTTTGAGTGAGTATTGGGGAATGTTTTGATTGAGATGAGGGTAAAATATTACTAAGTATAGGTATTTTTACGTTTGGGAACACTTAGGCCAAACACCAAAAAGTCTTGGATCGAACTTGAAAAACTGGACAAAAATAACACTATAGCGGGGTTAGACCCATTTTCCACTCAATTTGACCCCCTGAACAAGAATAAGAAGTTGGATTTTAGATATTATGCAAGGATTTTGAGATATATGGAAATTATGATTCCAAGCACTTTCGAGGCACATTTTTGGATACTTTTTGGGGTCGTTTCACTACCTTCACGCTTCACATTCCTAACCTCATAGATGATGATATGATGTATCACTTCATGGATGGCCTGCAGAACTGGGCCCTGACAGAGATAGAATGTCGACAAGTTAGGACCATTGATGAGGCCATCACACATGTAGAGGCTTTGACGAACTCTCAAGAGGAGGCGAGAGGTATTCATGACTAAGATGGGGGAGATGGTGGCAAAAGCAGGGATCGGTAGCTACATCCAAGGGACCATGACACCTGTAGGCCTGATAATAGGAGGTCCGGGCGACAAAGTAGTAGAGAGGGCAAGGCACAGCCTGAGAAGGAGTTTAAGTGCTACATATGTTGGGGGCTGCATTAGCTATAAGAAGTGCCCCAAACTAAAGAGCCTTGGTGCCGCACTTCGGGAACAAAAAGAGTAGAAGGCACAAGGAGAGGTACCCAAATCAGGGGAAGATTCGAACATGGCTCAGGTAGGCATGATTGGGCTATGTAGAGCTATCATGCAACAACTATAGAAGCTGAAGGAGTGCTGTGGCAGTACATGGATATCATGATCAATGGACGACCCGCTCCTTCCATGGTCAACACAGGCATAGTGGTTAACATCATGACTAAGTCTTTGACAACCAAGTTAGGGCTAAAATATAACCCAAGTAATATGCAACTTAGGACGGTCAATGCACCAATGACTCTTATGTGTGGAGTTACTCAGGGAGTCGACATAGCGATGGGTGAGTAGCATGGAAAGACAAACTTTCATGTCACCCCGATAGATCTCTTTAACATCATCCTTGGGCAGGAATGTTTTTGGAAGTGCCATGTGGTGATCGACCCCTACCTCCAACAATACTTGGCCTTGGAGCAAAGAGGTTCTTGCATGGTGCCCTTATTCAAGATACTAAGTTAGAGGGAGAAGCTCAATTGTCGGCCTTGCGGCTTGTGGAGGGCTTCCAGGATGAGTAGTCATTGCCGAGTTCCACTCACGCCAAGAGGAGAATGCATCAGAGAAAAGCTGAGCAGGAAGAGGGAAAACCAACTGTAGCAGTGCACCCTGGGTGTTGAAAGAGGCAAACACCATAGAAGACTATAAAATGACGGCATGAAGACTTGCGACAGTCTAAAAGGAGAGTTTGGGAGTTCTAATAGTAGCATTGCACCGAGGACATTGCAATATTAGGTGGGGGAGAGTGTCATGACCTGCCAGTCTTCCATAAAAATAAGGAAAGAATCTAGAGCCAAGGAGAAGAAACTAGAGTCTTGGATAGGTTTCTGAAAGACTCTAGAACATTGGGGATAAAGCTTGAAGCTCCTTGAAGACTCTAGAATATTGTAGGAAACTATTGAGAAGAGTTGGAAGAATCTAGAACCATGTAGTTAGGTCTTAGAAAGTCTTAGAAGACTCTAGGTATGTAGAATATTCTCGAGAGAGGAACTAATGTGTAATGATTAAGGGACTTATAGAATAAATATTATTTGCACTTAAGCCCCTAGAGAGTAGTATAAATAGAGGGGCCATTTCATTTGTAAGGCATCTAAGAAAGTTGTAGCAATCTTCCAAGTGTTCCAAAGAGTATTCTTTCTAAAGCTCTCTTGTCTTCTTAATCTAACGTTCCCTTAGCAATCTTAGTTGAAAAGGCTTACTTGAGCTTGCAAGATCATGAATGAATCATGAGCGAGTTGTCAAGTGTCGCATGAAAGTCTTAGTCAAAATCTAAGTTTGTAACATTAAGCTTGAGAATGTTTGTAGATGAGCGGTTTTAAGACTAAATGTTTGAGGAGTGATAGGATCACATTAGAATAAGTTAGTAAATCATTGGGAGGGTATTTTAGTCTAAAAACTTTCATGACCCAAGCTTAGGGCCTAGGTATGACATGGCGAATCGGGAACACTAAGGCACCCCAAACAAATGTCTAAGCATAAGTAGCACACCCTTGGTTGCGGAAGCATAAGTAAGCAACAAGCACATAATTCTAAGGGAAGTGGGACTCTGGACTCAAGCTATGGGGATGTTATGGAGAATAGAATTAGCATGATCACATAGCAAATAAAGACTAGGGGGCAGGTAAGTATGACTCACGCTAAGGGGATAATCGGGGCTTAGGACTTTCATACCATATCAAAAACAAGCACCAACACATAGAAGGGGATAAGGACTAAGGAAATTCATCCATAATTACATAAACATAATAGGAGTCAAGTTCATAACATACATATCCATATCTAGCAACTCCTCTAACATGAGTGGAATGGGGCCAAGACATCTCCCAAGATGATCCTCAAAAGTAAGTACTCAAAAGTACTTAATAAGCATGAAAAGAAAAGTGGATGTTGTCACTAAAATGGAGGGCTCACCAATAGCAATCTTCAATCAATCCAACTAGCCATGTGGAGGAGGAGGAATAGGAGCTCTGGTCCCTACATGGTTAGATCATCTAGACAAACAGTATGCGGTAGTACTTGGAATGTACTAAGTATGTGTGGTGTAATGCAAACAAAAGATATAAGCCAAAGTAAACAATATGCATAATCATATACAAAGGCAATAAGCTCAACATGACATGTATGTTCAATGCTTAAGTTAAAGTATCATGACCCGAACCTAGGGTCTAGGAGTGACATGGCGAATGGCAACTCGAAAGTCCCCAAACAAGCCTCATAGCATCTATTCACACATTATCGGTTCAGAAGCGCATATAAATAATAAACACATAATTATAAGGGACGGGAAGGTAGGACTCATGCTATAGGGATAGGGAAAGGGGTAACATGAATTCACATAGCATAAACACATAATAACTAAGGGGTGGTTAAGTAAGACTCACTCTATGGGGCAATACGGGACTTAGGATCTTCCCCATCATAGCATGAATCCATAACATAAGCTAATAATTAATCCATAATAACATAACCATTACATAGCCATATCCATAAGCAAAATCTCTGAATACAACATTTAGCATATAAACGTAAATGAGTACACAAGATGTCTAACTTTGCCTTAAGTCATAAGATAGGACGAGAGCCAAGACTGTCACGACCCAAGCCTAGGGCCTAGACGTGACATAGTGAATGGGAACCAGAAGGGACCCCAAACAAGCCTTTTAGCATATCAATCACACATCCTTGGTCGCGAAAGCAAAATAAACAACAACAAAAGATTTAAATAGGAAGGGAAGCGATACTAAGGGAGGTCTTTGATAATCATTAAAGCATAAAAAGTCAATCTCATAGCATAAGTACATCGTAACATCCAACAACACCTCTAACTTGGATTGGAGCGGAGGCCAAGACACTTTCCAGGCTCACCCTCATAATAACAAGTGTTCAACATAATGATGTCTTAAAAAACTAAGAGTAATGTAGATAGTGTCCTCGGACTTGAGGACTCACCAATGCTTATCTCTAAAATACTGAACTAGCATCACCTCCGTCTTCTTAGGATCCACTTAAAAAACTAAGAGTAATGTAGATAGTGTCCTCGGACTTGAGGACTCACCAATGCTTATCTCTAAAATACTGAACTAGCCACGTGGAGGATTATCAACAATGAGTAAAAGGTAAGATTTGCAATCCCAAAATGGGTTTTCCAATAGAGAACAATAAACTACCCTAAAATCTAAGAGAAGATTCAAAATGTAATGGTAGATTGTCTACTGGTCGAACTCCTCTCAAAAACCTAACTTAAACTCTATATAATATTTACAAAATAACCCTAAAATTTACACAAAAAAGACAGCTAGCAGCTGATAAGTCTCACAGTTACGACTCGTAAAATGACCTATAAGTCGTAGTCGAGGTCTTGTATCAGGTCCTGAGCATCTTGGATTGAACTGGTACGACTCATAGGTACGAGTCATTTCTTGAGCTATGACTCGTATATTTGTCTCGTAGTCTTGGTCTTCAATGTTTTGGTCCAACATTTTGGCTGTTTGATTTTTGCTATGAATCCACCGATACGAGTCATAGTGTGTCGTACGACTCGTAAGATGTCCTCATAAAAGTGACCTTCACTTGATTTCTAATATTTGGCTTTCGATTCCTTCTATGACACCACCCTACAACTTGTAGCTTAAGCTACAACTCATAGGTTGGCTCGTAAGGCCTATATTTCAGCAAAATCTACAACTTTTCTTCAAAATCATGCCAACCTTACTTTTCTGCAAAATCAACGCAAAAACACATCAAAACACTAAAAAGGCACTTTAAGAACTCACAAAATCCCTTGTTTCAGGCACCAAATGTGTTATATTTGGAAAGCACATCAACAATTCAAAATAATAGACAAGGGCACCCCATGCAATCTAACCAACTTATGAATATACAACTTGACATAATCTTTGGTACCATAAGTGGTTTTGGCCAGTAGAAAATGAGCCAACTTTGTTATTCTATCCACAACAACCCAAATAAAGTCAAAGTGTCTCCTAATCTTAGGCAACCCAATCACAAAATCCATGTTGATCTCTTTCCACTTCCAAGTAGGAATCTCTTTGTCGTGGGCCAGGCCAATCGGCCTTTGATGTTCGGCTTTCACTTGTTGACAATTATGACATCCGGATACGAACTTGGCAATATCTCTCTTTATACTACCCTACCAGTACACCTCCCTTATGTCTCTATACATCTTTGTGGAACTGAGGTGAATAGAGTAAGATGAATTACCGGACTCCTTCAAAATGAACTCTCTCAAGTCATCAATATTAGGCACACACAACCTACATTGGTACCTAAGGCACCATTTCCCCCTTGGGAGAAACCCTCCACTTTCCCATCCTTCACCAAGGCCTTCAACTCTAGCAAGGCGAGGTCAAGATCTTGTTTTGACTTTACCTCCTCAATCAAAGAAGATTTAGAACGATCAACAACCACCACATCACCATTTTCAACTTCATCCAACCTAACCCCCAACCTATCCAACTGGTGAACTTCTCTAGCCACCTCTTTACCAACATCATCAATATGAGCTAGGTTACCTATGGACACTCTACTTAAAGCATCATCCATAATATTTGCTTTGCCGAGATGACAATGTATACTCATGTCATAATCTTTAAGGAGTTCTAACCACCTTCTTTGTCTCAAGTTAAGATCTTTTTGTGTGAAGACATATTGGAGACTCTTGCCATCAGTAAACACATCAACATGAACCCCATACAAATAGTGAAGTCAAATTTTCAAAGCAAACACCACGGCGGCCAATTTAAGATTATGGATGGGATAATTCTGCTCATGTATCTTAAGTTTCCTAGAGGCATATGCTATCACCTTACCATTTTGCATCAAAACACACCCCAAACAAAATTCTTGAGGCGTCACAATAAACCACAAACCCTTCCAACTATTCTGGTAGACCCAAGATAGGAGCAAAGACTAACTTATCTTTTAAAGTTCAAAAATTGTTTTCACATTCATTGGTCCATATGAATTTTGCCTTCTTTTGGGTCAACTTTGTTATAGGGGATGCAATAGAAGAGAACCCATTCACAAATCTCTAGTAATAACCCATCAAACCCAAGAAACTCCTAATATCCGATGGAGTCAATGGTCTAGGCCAACTTCTTATCACCTCCGTCTTCTTAGGATCCACCTTAATGACATCACCCGACACCACATGCCCAAGAAAAGCAACCTCTTTCAAATAAAACTCACATTTTTTATATTTAGTGAACAACCTCTCATCCCTCAAGATTTACAACACCACCCTTAAGTGATTCACATATTGAAACATTTCTTAAATTGCCTCATAGCCTCCTATTCATAGTTGTGACGCGCTTCACAACCATTAATAAGATTCTAATTGATGCTGTGTGTTCCTCACTCCGGGAATAAATCAATATATCATCAATAAAGACCACCACAAATATATCAGGTACAGTTTGAAGACCCTATTCATGATATCCATAAATATAGCCAGTGCATTAGTCAACCCAAAAGACATTACCACAAATTCAAAGTGCTTATACCTAGTTCAAAAATTCCTCTTGAGAATATCACACTCTCTCACCTTCACTTGGTGATATCCAGACTGAAGATCAATCATAGAAAAGTGACTAGCCCCTTGTAGTTGATTAAAAAGATCATCAATCCTTGGTAGAGGGTACTTGTTCTTTATAGTAACCCTATTAAATTATTGGTAATCAATGCACATTCTAAGGGAACCATTCTTTTTCTTAACAAACAACACCGGTGCACCCCAAAGTGACTTGCTCGGCCTTATGAAACCCTTCTCCAACAAATCCCTTAATTGATCCTTCAACTCCTTCAATTTTGTCGGGGCCATACGGTAAGGGAGAATAAAAATGGGTTGTGTATCGAAGGAGGTCTATACCCGAGTATATTTCCCTTTTGGGAGGAACACCGAGAAGCTCATCGGGGAAGACATCAAGAAACTCGTAGACCACTAAAACCAACTCAATAGAAAGGACTTTGGACTTAACATCCCCAACCCTCACAAGATGATAAAGGCAACCTTAGAAATCAACTCTTGGGGTTTAAGACAAGAAATGAATCTACCCTTGACCACCATATCATGACTTTCCCACTCAAGGATGGGCTCATTAGGGAATTGGAATTTAACCTTACGGATTCTACAATCAATGGAAGCATAATATGCATGTAGCCAATCTATCCCAAGAATGATATTAAAATCCACCATATTCAATTCAACAAAATCACAAGGTTTGGAGAGCATAGAACCTATTTTGCCTTGGAGCACCCCCTTGTTAGCCTCCTATGCCTTTGGACCAGCATTAGCACCTTAGCCTTGATGATGACCATCTCTACCTTTGTTTTGAGCATGTGGAAAATCAACATCTTATTGACCCACTTCACCACAACCATGGTAAGCATTAGAGTTTCTCAAATATAGGCCACTATGGTTTCTACCACATCTTTGGCACTTAGAATTAGACATTCCACCATTACCACCTTGAAATCTTAGGTTATCATTAGCAATTCTCTTGTTAGGAGCATTAGAAGACCCTTGGCCTTTGAACTTGTGGCCTTGAGGAAATCGGCCACCCTTAGGATCTTGGAAATGACCTTCAAATTGAGCCATCTTAGACTTACCACTTCTTCTCTTTCTAAGCTTTTCCCCCTCTAGTTGCTCAGCATATGTCATAAGCCGAGACAAATTCATATTACTCACTAGCATGGCAGTACGACACTCTTCATTAACCAAGTTTGACACTCTCAACACAATTTGTTCATTCTAGTTCTAGGGTTAGCCACCAAGTGTGGAGCATACTTGGAAAGCTTATTGAACTTAATGGCATACTTCCTAGAACTCATAGAACCTTGATTAAGGTCCATAAACTCCATCATCTTAGACTCTCTTAGCTCGATAGGAAAGAACCATTGAGAAATGCAGCTTTAAACTCCTCCCTAGGAATAACACCATCATCTCTCCTCTCCAATTTCCATTGAGGGAACCAAATTTGGGCCACCACCTTTAAGTTAGTAGGCTACTAACTCCATTTTATCCTCTGAAAATTGACCCCCATGATACATAACACGTTATACACCACATGGATGAATTCTTGGGGATCATCTTCCAACTTGGACCCATGAAACTCCAATGGGTTCATTCTTGTGAAATCACTCACCCTTGAGGCCGGAGTGGGAGCATGAGGGGATTGGAGCCCTTGCTTCATTTGGTTGATCTTAGCACGGGCCAACATTGTGATAGCATCCTGGAACTCTTCTTGGGCTACCCCTCCATCTTGAGGAGCTTGAGGAATGGGAGGGACCAGTTGCTCCTTGGGTGTACAGGCTCTCCTTAGCCTTTCTCTTGGTATTGGCATGATCTTGAATAAACAAGAGCATTCGTTAGAGAAAAAGCCTTATATTTATGTCTAAAGCACGATATAGACCATAAAGAAGTGAAACATTTCTTAAATTGCCTCATAGCCTCCTATTCATAGTTGTGACGCGCTTCACAACCATTAATAAGATTCTAATTGATGCTGTGTGTTGGATTTTCGAGGACCATTAACAACCTAGTGCTCTGATACCAAGTTTTTTAGGGCCCAAGCCCACGGCCTGGACATGACACCGCGAATAGGAACTTGAAAGGACCCCAAAACAAGCCTCTTCTCCTTGGTTACAGAAGCAAATAAACATCAAATAGTGATATACTTAAAAAAGGAAGTGGGTATAAGGGAAGTCTTTGATAATCACAAAAGCATAAAAGAGTCAAGTTCATAGCATAAATGCATTATAGCATCTAACAACACCTCTAACTTGGAATGCAGTGGGGTCAAGATACTTTTCGGGTTCACTCGCATAATAATAAGTATTCAACATAAGAAGGAGTCTCAACATAACATAAAATAAGTAGATATTGTCCTAGAAATTGAGGAGTCACCAAAGCTTTCTCAGACAAGTCTTGGAAATGGAGCAAAATTGTCAAAAAGGCGGAGAAGAGCGGTATCCCCTACATATTCGGTGATCCGTTGAACACTCAGAAAGACCGCTTATCACTGCAGAAACTAATGATCATGGTGATATCATGTAGGCATAGAGTATGCCTTAGTACGTTTGAATGTACTAAGTATGCGGGGTACAATGCAACAAAGACATAAGTCATTATATTTACAATGAATAATCATAAGCAATAGATATATCATCTCAACATAGTATGCATGATCAATGCTTATAATAAAATCTGCTTGTAAAACCTTCAACTTGCATTATACATAATACATGAGTGGAAAGAGACCTTAACCAACATAGACCAAGTGAGCTACTACTTGGAATCTAAGGCATGTCACCCCTTGGTAAGGTGATCAAGGCATGTCACCCCCTCGACAAGGTGATCGAGGAATATCACCCCCTCGACAAGGTAATCGAGGCATATCACCCCCTCGACAAAGTGTGGCCTAATTGTCATGGTAATCCATACAATGAATAATTAGAGGTATGTCACTCCCTCAACAAGGTGTGGTATAACTAGATGGATACACTAGTATACCAAGGGGTCATCATCCAATGGTAGCACATAGTTTAGAGACTAAAGACTTTATATACTAACCCATTGAGTCGTGTCTCCATCTTAAGCCTCAATTGATGCTAAGTCAAATCCCACAGAATACTTGAAATAATCACACTTTAATCATAACATGAATATCTTGTAAGAAAATGACTTGAGTAACTCATAAACATCCTTGACCTCTACTAGTAAGCGTAACCTGAACATAAGAGTAGATCATAATCATATATGAACCCTTGCTTTAACATGAATGGCTCACAAGAGGTAAAATCTTGAAATAGGGCTAAACTTGATACTTGCAATATCATATATACTTTTCATGAATTCAATACATGCATGAAGCCCTTAATAATCATATAGTCACTTGACTTGTAAATCATGTAATAGATCATCAATAATATAAGAATTCTTATCATGTTATTTTATCAAACACATAGTGGGTTCATGATACTTGTTCGAAATCATGCAATTCAAGAATGAAGTAATATGAGTAAACTCAAAGCAAATCCACCCACCAACATGGTAGCAAAACCCTCATGTACGTTACCTTGAAATTCATCACAAAAGCTCATAATAGTTCAAGTTTTGATAGCTCAAAACATGCATAATCTCAATAGATAAAATTAATTCATGAAGTAAGCTTGAAATAGACATTCATGCATGATCAATCAATGCTTGATAAAACCCCTACATAATTTATGCTCATAATTCATAATAAGAGACACCCATAGGTAATATAACTTAAAATCATGTAATTTTTAGGAATAGAGAGGGTTTGGCTCCATGGGTGAAAGGACCCATGGATGAAGACCCACATACCTTAAACCTTGAATTCCTTGAAATGAATTTGAAATAGACTTAGAGCTTGAAATGAGTCCTTGAGTCCCAAAATTGAGCTTGAAATCCTTATATTTGAATGAGAGAATTGATAGAGTCTTAGAGCGATTTTAGAGAGGGTTTTGTGAGTTATAAAGTTGAAAAATGGCTAAGTATGGGTGTTTCACATTTAAGTGGGGATAGGGATATGACCCCAATGCCCTTTGGCGAATTAAGAAAACCAATGAAAATAATGCACTGGTCCATGCCCCTTGCACGGTGCGGACAAAATACATGACTACGAACTATAGTAGTCTGCGCCACTGGTGCTTCGCGGCCAGGGTGTGGACAACCACTGAAATTTGAAAATTAGAGAAAATTATTTTTTTCTACGGGTCCTTTAAAATTTGAGTTATAGCCATCTCCCACTCAATTTTGCCCCCTGATCGAGAATATGAAGTTGGATTTTTAAAATCATGTACGAATTTTGAGATATATAGAAATTACAATTATGGGGCGTTTTAAAGCACATGAGGGGCATTTCGGAATATGCATGTGTTATGTCAAGAAATGGGATTAAAAGTGCACAAATGGATAATACTTGACAAGTCTTGGAAATGGAGCAAAATTGTCAAAAAGGCGGAGAAGAGCGGTATCCCCTACATATTCGGTGATCCGTTGAACACTCAGAAAGACCGCTTATCACTGCAGAAACTAATGATCAAGCCCACATTGGGAATGCAGTCAGAATTGATATTGCAAAATACTTCCTGCACATCGCCGAATGACTCAAGAGACCGCCTAAAGTTATAGTACTCAAAGCCCTAAAACCTTGACATGAAGGCAATGTAATAGAAACATTGATGAATTGCTGAATTATATCTTAGAGTGAAGAACCATCACCTAATGTTGTGCAGGAGAAGACTTATGAAGACACAGTGGAAAGTGTTTTGCACATTCGGCGCATTGCTGAAGTGCTCGGTGATGGTCGATCTTGACCGTTGAATAGCAATTCCTAAAACAAACTCTCACACTTTTGCATGGACTATATAAGCAAATTAGAAAGGACATTATACATATCATATTATTCTTCTTAGTTTTACAGAGAGAGTAGTACATATAACATTCCTTCTTTAGAGTAAAAGGTTGATAGGTTTTTTAAGCATTGGGGAAGCAAAACTTGAGCAGATTGGCTAGGGATAATCAACTATTTTCTATTCAATCTTGTTAACTATGACTTTAAATGCTAGATTTGGTATTAAATCTTTAATTTCTAGCATGTGTGTCTAAAACACCCAAGTTGGAGGGTGTGCTATTAATTGTGTTCTTGATTTATTTATTGGGTCATTGTTATTTTGACTTATCTACAGTTGATATGAGTGCATTTATATCAATTCCTATGTTTAATCTATAATTTCAAAGTTGCAAACTTAGGGTTTACTTTAGATATGTAATTGTTGCCTTGGCCAAAATGATTAGAGTGTAGAATAGATGTAATAGCTGGAAACCTCTTAGGGTTTCAGTTGAAGTCCACAACCATGGATTCAATGACCAAGGTAATAGGGGTTTTGTTGAGACTTCTTAGGCCAAGTATGTCATTGGTTGTCCGCGTATGATATCATAATTGAATCATATCAAACACTCATGCATCATAGCTGAACATGGGTTACAAGCAACCTAGCCTATTCACTTATTATCAACTCATTTAGTCAAATATTTAGACCCAGCTAGTATATTGATTCCCATATTTGCACATCCAAAACATCTTCCCTAATTTTAAGATTAACTAGTTAATAGATATCGTATAGTTTTTATCTTGCTTTTAATTATTACAACCCCCAGATCCTACAATTGCTTTGTTCAGTAAACCACTACTATTTGTGAACAGCAATTTCCTGTGGGATTTGACCCTAACCTCTCAGATGGCTTATTATGTTGATGATGAATATCCCTACTTCCTTTGAGTATCCTGGTCGAGCGACATCAAAATTGGCACTATTATCGGGGAATTGGCGCGTGAAGTGTTTGTTCAGCTTTGTTCTTGTAGTTAGACTTATTTTTACTGCTTTCTTATTGTTTTTTATATTAAAAATAGGTCTTAAGATGGAGGACAATGGGAGTGTCCATGGTAAGAATTTTGGAGATGCGAATGATATTCAGGGTGTCAACTAGGACCAAGTGGGAAGCATAGTTGCTATCTGACTACCCTTGTTGGCCAAAAGAGTTAATTTTCACGTAATAAGTGCTATGTCATAACTCCTACAACTAAAGGTATTCGTCAAAGGACTTTGCTATGATGATCCTCATGAATACCTTAAGAGCTTTGTTGATGTTTGTCTACCATTCAATTTTAGGGGAGTGAGCCAAGAAGTCATTCAACTGAGGCTATTTCCATTTTCCATCACCGGAGAGGTAATGAGGTGGCTAGCTAAGTTGCCTCGTGACTCTATTACTTCATAGGAGGAGCTGCTAAATTCATTTCTCAAAAGCTTTTTCCCTCTCTTGAAGATGATGAAGCTGAGAAAAAGTATTGATAACTTCAAGCAGATTGAAGACGAGCCATTGAATAAGATATAGCTTCGATTTCAAAAACTCTTACTTCAATTCCCCAATCATGGAGGTTTGGACTATATGCTTTTGTAATACTTCTATGTGAGCCTAGATGCAGTTAACAAAGGAGTAGTTGACCAGCTGGTGAGAGAAGGACTAATGACACAAACGTTCACTGAAGCTTGTGATCTCCTAGATGACATGAAAAAAATTAACTAAGTATGGTACATAAGAGAAAACATGGTACCTTCAGGGCACAGGGGTCCATCCAAGGAACAGTTTGCTAAAGATCAAGAGAGGGATAAGAACATGGCTAAGATGTTAACTCAGCTTAACCATTTGATTAAGCATTTTATAAGAGGTAATCGTAAAAATGTGAATACTATGGGAGCTGCCAATGATATGATGTTTGATGGTGCACTATTTGAAGGTGGTTACAATGAGGAGATAAATTATATGGGTAACCCAATGGTGGGTTCTCGGCTGGCTTTTCCAAGGCCACCCGGGAATTAAAGTTAGAACAATATCACCAGATGGCAAGATCATGTGTGGCCTGACCAACCTCAAGTTGGGGGTTGGAGAAACTGTGATGAGATGGGAGATAGGTATGCTCCACCCCATGATAGAGTAAAAGCTACAGACCCTTTGGTGAATCTAGAGAATCTTCGAAGTGAAGATATGCTCACCCGAATCTTGAACAAGGCGCAAGCCTCTGATAAAGTCTTGAAGGAGATGAAGTCTGACTTTTCACAGTTGTGTCAAATAGAGACATTGCATTTAGCTTCTATTAAGCATTTGGAAACTCAACTTGGAAACATATCAACTCATCTAAATTAGTGTCCAAAAGGTGGATTTCCTAGTGACACATGGCCAATCCTAAGGGCAATGAATAACAATGCTTAACCATTACTACTCATAGTAGGAAAGTTGTTGAAGGCACAAAACCATTAGTTTTTTGTTGAAGAAGGACAGAATGAAATTGGAGAAGATGAAGGTGCAGTGACTATTGAAATTGATGAGTATGTAGCTAATGGGGAAGGTGGTGATGCTCTTGCAATCCCCAGAGCAACAAACAAAAGAAGAATGGGGATGATGTTGTGGATGCCAAGAAAACATTCCCCAAAAATTTAAGTCCAGCTGTGATGTTGAAAACACCTTAAGTCAAGATTGATCCCCCTTTCCTCTAAGATTGAAGAAGATTGAGAAGGATGCAAAGTTTCAAAAGTTCCTTTTTATGTTCAATTCATTGTTGATAAATGTTCCACTTATGGAAGCATTGATCGAGATGCCAGGTTATGCTAGATTTATAAAGGAGTTGGTCATAAAGAAGCGAACTCTTGAGTGTGAGACAATCAAGATGTCTCATAATTATAGTACAATCTCAACACAAAAGTTGGTAGTGAAGAAAGAAGACCCAGGTGCATTCACTATTCCATGCATCATTTGAGCTTCAAAGTTCAGCAAAGCACTATGTGACTTGGAAGCAAGTATAAACCTCATGCCCCTAGCCATATTTGATGAATTCGGGTTAGAGATCCCTTCACTAACAATAATTGAGCTACTCATGGCTGATCAATCCATCAAAAAACCAGTTGGGATTTTACATGATGTGTTGGTGAAAGTGGATAAGTTCATTCTTCTTACTAATTTTGTGATTCTAGATTGTGAAGTGGATACCGGCATGCCGATTATCTGGCAGATTGTTCTTAGCCACCGGAAAAGCTGTTATAGATGTAGAGAGTAGAGACCTTAACTTTAGAGTGAGTGATGAGGAAGTAGTGTTCAATATATGTAAAACTCTAAAGCTGGGATACAATCCAGAAGTATAGTTATTGATGAGCCAATTGCAGTGACTTAAGGAAGAAGAGGAACTACGTCATGCCTTGACGTTAACAAAGTGCTGCTTGGGAGGTAACCCAAGGTAAGTAGTTACTGTTTTTCATCTTAAATAATGGGTGTTCATTTATGTAGGGTTTAAAAAGAGAAATTGGAGCAAATAATTTAAAGGGTAAATAGGGGAACTAATCGACAAATCGCCCAGTTAAAAAGGCAATTGTTATTTTGACCACCTTTCGAGTCACTTGATAACTCCTAAGGTGCTATCAAATTCTGCGGACTCAGTGGCAACTAGGTGAATTGTCAAAAGCAATGTCCAGTGGTTGATTTCACCACCCTTCAAGGCTGACAAAAAGTTATGTATACGGTTAGAAAAGGTGATCCCTAGCACACTCGGCGTACCATCGAATATATCAGGCATTATTGTTTAGCATCGCCAAATGTGCATGGCTCACTAACCTATTTAATGCTTTTCAAATGCCTTGGTCCCTTCACTTGTCATCTTCCTACCTTTTCACTCCTTCCACATGCCAACACTCTCTTTTAGCTTTTTCTTTGAAAATTTCCATAAAGAAGTTGATGATATTTATCACCAAAGCATCTTAAAGGATTCTCATTGTCTCACACCATTGAAGATGTCACGACCTAACCTATGGGCCATGACTGGCACCCATATAGGGCGCCCAAATCATATAATCGAACCAGACTACAATATAAGTTACTATTCATTTTATAAAAATTTCGGCAGCAGACTATCCACAAACCTCTAATACAGACAAACCGAATCATAAGATGGGCCATGGGCCCCAACATAATCAGAATCAGAGTAATACAACCATGTGTATCAAAAGTAGCTCTGAAGTAAAAGAGCTCTTCAACTACAACTAAGGCCTAAGCTAGAATCCTGCTAACCTGTATGACTGAACCTGCAGGCATGAAACGTAGCCCCCGAAGAAAAGGGGGGTCAGTACAAAGTACGTACTGAATATGTAAACCAGATAGCACAAGTGCAAATAAGTGTAAAGGAGCAACAAAGTATAGGGTTCGAACTTACAGTACAAAGTACATACTGAATATGTAAACCAGATAGCACAAGTGCAAATAAGTGTAAAGGAGCAACAAAGTATAGGGTTTGAACTTATGTGTAACATTAGAAAGAAATGAGTCATTAGTCAAAATCTCGAAATACTTACTTGCCGAAGCCTAAGGTGTATAGAAAATGAGGCCATCGTACTATATAAATATATATCTCGGAAGTATAGTCATACTTCATCCTCGGTACATACAACTGCAGGGTAACCAAAATGAAAATACAGGGAGCAAGCATACATCCGTATTACCACAAAGTCCCCGTTCAGGGTTCAGACTCAAATTATAACGTTTCCCTT
>DF363554.1:7630-21436 GCA_000787875.1 Solanum virginianum
TATCTGATATAAGTGTGGATAAAAATTAAAGTATTTTTCTGTAAAATATGTATAATTCATGATATGTCAAGAATTTACAAAATATACCAATTATATATCACTTAAACATAAAAAAAAAAAATACACAAATCAAATTTATGTGTTTTTTTTGTATATGTCTGATATAATTGTACATAAATCTTGTAGTACTTTTTTGTAGATTATTTTTATGATTTTATTTTCTTGAATGTTGCTATTATCGTAAGTGTCCTTCGGAAAATTGCTCTTGATTTTTGAATGCGTTAAGCCTTAATCAATCTGTTAATTTCATTATTTGAAAATATTATAGTTTGCATACATGCTCTATTAAAGAAAAAATCTACGCTAGATCTCAAGGAATCACTGATGAATAAATTTATGGATGAAAGGAAGATATATACAACTAAGGATATTGTTGAAGACATGCTGAGGCTACATGATATTTGCTTGACTTATATGCAAGCTAGGAGAGCGAAAGATAAAACAAAAATTTGGTGCTTGTGGTATTGTCATACTATTTTGAGTTTTTTTTGTTCTATTTTGGGATGATTATTGGATGATTTTTTTCTCCACGAGCTTAATGGATTTACAATATTTATTTTGATGTGAGATGATTTATGGTTCAGACATATATATTTTGATTTGTAGTACTATACAAAATCTATACATACTTGAGAAAGTCAGTATCTTTAATTTTAAGATGATATATATTTTGATATACCCTGAATAAAATCAATAATATTCTTACAAAATACAGCACATGTGAAATGATATCATTGAAAATTCCCCGAGTAAAATCAATAATATATTGAAAATTCAATATATTTGCATTTTATAGTGAATATATATTTTGGTATTTAAGTGATTTATATTTAGTTTATTGATATGAAATTGTCATGCCCCGAAAAAAATCAAAAGTATTTTTTAAAAAATAAAGTACACATGAAAAATGATATCATTGAAAAATCTTGAATAAAATCAATAATATACTGAAAATTTCAAAATATTCTCATTTAATATGAATATATATATTTTTGGTATTTAAGTGATATATATTTTATTTATTAGCAATAATTTAATAAACCCTTAATAAAACCAACAATATTCTTAATATAGTGCATGTAAAAAATAGTGGATATATATTTTTGGTATTTAAACGATATATATTCTTCACCAACCCCCTCACCCCTATCCCTACCCCACAATATATATAGATGACCACCAAAATTTGAGGCAAATTGCAACACTAGTGTTCTCAAATAATAAAAATGAAGAGGAGGAAGAAGAAGATGGAATCTGAAAAGAGAAAGATCAAGGCATAATAATAAAATCGAGATTTATTATTCTCATATATCAAAGAAGATGAAGAAGACGACAATGGAATCTGAAAAGAGAATACAAAATCTTTGAAATATATTTTCAACCAAATTAAAGTGTTTAATTAGGAAAGACAATTATCATTATTCATTATCTTTTTGGGAAGAAGTAAAATCAGATAGAAACCTAATAAAAGTTATTGATAGTTGTTTCATAAAAGGGAGTGAAAAATTTTCTTTTTATTTCTACTACAACTAATTTAATTAAATTCGAAATTAACTAAATTAGTATTAATTAATAAGATCTGTTATTACTTATAATTATTTTGTTATTTTAGTAATTTGTCTATAGTACCTACATAAGCAGTAATAAGTAATCTAATAATTGTATGGAGATTAATTTTTCCTTTAGTCCTTTAGTTATTAGTTCCTATTTTTTGTATTACTAATCTAAAGTGAGCCATAGATTATCACCCAACCACCTTGATGATTAAGAATAAAAAAAAAAACGTAGTATTTATGATAAACACAAACACACACACAAAAAAAAAAAAAAAAACAGAAAGAGACATTATGTTTTAGATGAACTAAAAAAAAGATTAAAAAATAAACAAATGAGAATATTATATTTTAAATAATTTAAATTTAATCATTCGAATAAGAGTATAAAACCAACCAAATATATTTATTGGGTCCAAACAATGCCCGAGCAACTTTTACTAGTATATATTATAAATGGTCAATTATCGTAACAATAGTTATTCTATTATTTTCATTAGAATTATTCAACTTTAATAAAAATGGATACTTTAAAATTGAATTTACTTTCATATAAATATATAAAATTATGAACTTTAATATTACTCACTTTTTTAATATTATATTATATTGATACTCTTCCATTTTAATTTGTTTCTTTAACTTTGATTTAGCAGAGTTTAATTAAAAAACTAAATAATAATATATCCCCTCATTTAAAAAGAATAATTTGTTTTTTATAATAGTTTAATTTTTTATATTTCAGACCATAAAATTAAAGGACATTTTAATACATTTAGTATCACTTTAATTTAGAACCATAAGATTGAATTTTTCTTTTATTTTCTTAAATTTCATATTAAATCTTAATAGATCATTTAGTGGATGAGTTTCCGGGTGTATTCCCTGAAGACTTGCCCGGTGGCCCTCCCGAAAGGAAAGTAGACTTTGGCATAGATCTTCTCCCGGATACTCAACCTATCTCTCTTCCTCCTTATCGTATGGCACCGATGGAGCTGAAGGATTTGTTGGAGAAATGTTTCATTAGGCCAAGTATATATTTATGGGGTGCTCCGATTTTATTTGTAAGAAAGAAAGATGAATCTCTTGGGATGTGCATTGATTATAGGCAATTGAATAAGGTAACCATCAAGAATAAGTATCAGTTTCCTAGAATCGATGACTTGTTTGATCAACTTCAAGGGGTTACCCATTTCTCAAAGATTGACCTTCGTTTCAGTTATCATCGGTTGAAGGTTAGTGAGTGTGATATTCCCAAGACGGCTTTTAAGACTGGGTATGGGCACTTTGAATTTATGGTGATGTCATTTGGTTTAACTAATGCTTCGGCCGTGTTTATGGATCTTATGAATCGGGTGTTCAAGTCATTCCTTGATAGTTTTGGGGTTGTCATCATTCATGATATTTTCATTTATTCCCGGAGTGAGCGGGAGCGTACGGTTATTTGAGGTTGGTTCTTCAAACTTTAAGAGAGAAGAAGTTGTATGCTAAGTTTAGCAAATGTTAGTTTTGGTTGAGCGAAGTAGCTTTTCTGGGTTATGTGGTGTCCGGTGATGGTATTAACGTTGACCCGAAGAAGATCGAGGCCATAAAGAATTGGCCTAGACCATTGACTCCTTCGGGTATTCGGAGTTTTCTTGGGTTGGTTGGATATTATAAGAGGTTTGTCGAGGGGTTTCATCTATTGCATCTCCGCTGACTAAGTTGACCCAAAAGAAGGTTAAGTTTGTGTGATCAGATGAATGTGAGAAGAGTTTTCAGACCTTGAAGGATCGGGTTACATCGACCCCTATTTTGACTTTATCGGATGGCTTATGTCATGCTCCGAGAGGGGATCCAAGACGTGGCCGACACCCAGAGATTATTGCTAGTCCTCAAGCGAACCACTTGGCCTCATCACATTCATTCAATCAACAATCTTACTAGTTAGCAGAAGATAAGGAAAAATAAATAGGCACATCTCATCATCTAGTCTCAACAATAATGTAGAAAAAGGCTAGTAAAAGAACTAGTTCACAATCTGGACAATCAACATTCGACTCTAGTCTATGAATCTTCTATCACTATTAAGTGGTGCCAACGACAGACCTATGACTACCTCAATCAAAATAAAAGATAAGCAACTCTAACTCTAAAGCATGAAGAAAATAATGCAATGAATCCTCCGAAGTAGGGAAGGCTTACCAATCTGCTGAACGCTCGAAGATCCTCAATGATTCGCCTGCTGACGACCTCTATCCTACGTATCTCCATCATAATATGATGCAGTCCAAAAGGGGACGTCAGTACTTGGAATGTACTGGTATGTAAAATAGTTGAGTGAAACCGAAACAGGCCCCCCCATATAGAAACAATATCAACTCAACATAGAAAGCAATCAACATGTCAAATGTCTATCTAAAGGAAGAATAAAGAGTAGACAATTGACCCATCAACTCATCAATCAAATCAGATTCATCTTAGAAGGACTTATCTCAAATCATCTTATCACACTCAACTCATCTCATCACATCTCATCTCTTCTGATCATATCACGACTCAGAGTGCTCAAGGTAGGAACTTTCTAGGAGTTTCTCTTATCCGACAACGATCACTTATGAGCCAGTGATTGTACAACAAGCCGCCATTGTAGCCACAACCATCCCATACTTTCCAAGTAGGGATGAATCGAATCCACTAGGGCCCCCAACTATCTGTTAAAGTTAAGTCCTCTATTATTTCAGGGACTCTATCCAGAGGGAACCATAATGAGACGTAATGGTTCTAATCCTCACCTACCCTTAGCTACATAGTTTAACCAATATGAGTTGGACTAACTCTTACTCTTTCAGTGCTCGATACTCCTCCCATTACTCAATGCTCATAAAACAATCTATACAGTCAATGCATCTCAATTGACTCATCTCAACTCAGCCTTATAAAGGCTCTTATCATTCAATCAAACCATCTCAATCAACCTCATGGAGACTAATCTTTCAGTCAGTCTCGTAGAGACTATTCATCTCATCAACCAACATCTTAATCAACAACTCAAGGATTTGAACAATCATTAGGGATTAATCGAATAGACAAATCGTTAGAGTTCATTTATGGAAACTCATGGGACCATCGAGTTTTATCAGCTCATCATCATTCTCATATCTCAATCTCAATCATAATCGCAATCAAATTCTCAATCAAGGCTCTAGACTCAATCCCTATCTTCTTTCATGAAATCTTTAAGAAATAATAAGTAGGGTTTATGCAATAATTCATGTAAAACATTCAATTCAAGAAAACAAGGTTGTGATGATTACCATTATATGAAAATACGTATAATTAATATAGTTTTCAAGAATAAAATCAAGAAAATCATGCATATGGACTCAAGAACTTTCAATCAACCTTTTAAGACTATCTACGGGACACATGAGAGAACAATCTCATGTTTTTGTTTAGCCTTACATACCTGGAATGAAGCTCTTTAAATCACCCATCAAGAATTCTCCAATCTTACGTTCTTCTTTCTTCTCTCTCAAGCCCTAACTTTCAAGTGTTGTAAAGAAGGACTTAGAATGGGGTTTTTGACCCTATTTACTCATCAAAATGACCTAAAAGGGTTGTGTTTCAAGTTTTGGAGATGTTGGGAAAAGTCCAAAATGCCCCTCAAAAGATTTAAAGTTTTAAACTTTGGTAGAATAGTTTGGGATAACAGGTCTGCAACGCGGACCTGTCGCGCAACTGTGAAATTTCAGGAATTCAATCCCATTGAATAATTGAGAAAATATAAAAGTGTGGGTCTGCGCTACAGAAATACTGCATACCTTCACTATTTTGGGTCCGCGATATGTCTGCATCACGGCCTTGTTGCGTACCCTTACTATTTTTAGTTAATTTTGTGAAAATTAATTTTTGACCTGGTTGCTCCTAAATGGGATCGAGACCACTTTCTGACTCAAATTTCTACGTTGATCACTGTAAGAGTGGATATCAAGGCACGAATAGACTTGAGACTCCTTTCAACATTCAATCTATCAATCTATCTTTTCAACTGCTCATTTCTATCAATAATCTCTATTCGGACTCGCGAATAGACAATCAACAAGAAAAGACAATCAATCTGGTCAAGGGAAGGATTTTACCTTCACATGCTCATCCATCAACATGAATAGATACAATATTTTGCTTTCATCTCTTTCTCAGCTTCCTATGTGGCCTCCTCAACGAATTGATTCCTCCACAAGACTTTGACTAAGGCTATCTCTTTGGTTCTCAATTTGCGAATCTGATGATTAAGGATTTGGATCGGAATTTCTTCATAGGTCAAACTATCCTTCACTCCGATGCTCTCCATAGGGATTACCAAATTAGGATCTCCTAAGCATTTCTTCAACATCAACACGTGGAACATCGGATAAATACTATCTAACTCGAAAGGAAACTCTAATACGTAGGCAACCCTTCCCAATCCTCTTTACAATCTGATAAGGTCCAATATAACGTGTACTCAACTTTCTCCCAAATCTTATGACAAATTTCATAGGTGACACTTTCAAATATACCCAGTCATCCACTTCGAACTCCAAATCTGTTCTCCTCACATTGGTGTAAGATTTCTGGCGACTTTGTGCAGTCTTCAATTACTCTATAATGATCTTAACCTTCTCTATTGCTTGATGTACAAGGTCAGGCATAATCAACTCCTTTTTTCTAAGCTTGAACCACCCAATTGGTGATCTACATCTTCTCCCATACAAAGCTTCATAGGGAGCCATCTGAATACTTGCATGATAACTATGTTATATGCAAACTCAATCAACGATAGGTGTTCATCCCAATTTCTTTTGAAATCAAGGACATAGGCTCTCAACATATCTTCTAATGTTTGAATTGTAAGCTCTGCCTGGCTATCGGTCTATGGATGAAAGGTTGTCCTCAAATTCACCTTCGTACCCAATCCTTGCTGAAATAATATCCAAAATTGGGAGGTAAATTGGGCTCCTCCATCCAAGATGATGGATAAAGGTGCCCTATGCAGCCTCACAATCTCTTAGATGTACATCTTGGCGTACTCCTCTGCGGTGTTAGTTGTCTTAACTGCTAAGAAGTAAGCTGATTTAGTCATCCTATCCACAATCACCGATATCAGATCATGTTGCTTTCGAGACCTCAGTAGATTAGTAACGAAGTCCATATTGATCATCTCCCACTTTCATTCCGGAATCTCAAAGTTTTGAGCTAAACCACATGGTTTTTGGTGCTTAACCTTCACTTGCTGGCAGTTCTGGCATTTGGAAACAAATTCGGCAATATCCCATTTCATTTCGCTCCACCAATAGACTTCTCTCAAGTCGTGGTAAATTTTGGTAGAGCCAGGATGAATGGAACACCTAGTGTTATGAGCTTCAGCTATGATTCTATCTCATATACCATCAATATTTGGGACGCTCACTCTACTTTGATACCTCAACACTGTATCTCCCCTTTTGGAGAAGACCATCACTTTCTGTTTGTGGACGACCTCCTTCAATTAGAGTGGTACAAGATCTCGATCTTGCTTTTTCTTCATATCTGCCACCAAAGATGAAGCAGACTCATTCTAGATATTAACTCCTCCCTCATCATTCTCCTCAAGTTGGACTCCTAATTGAGCTAACCGATAAACTTCTTTAGCTAGCTCCTTCTTCCTCTCCTCAATATGGGTCGTACTACCCATTGACAACCTGCTAAGGCTATCAATAACAATGTTAGCTTTACCTAAATGATAGAGAATGCTCATGTCATAATCCTTGAGCAACTCCAACCATCTTTTCTGTCGCAGGTTGAGCTCTTTCTGACTGAAAATGTACTGCAAGCTCTTATGGTCCGTGAACATATCTACATGCACTTCATACAAGTAGTGACGCCAGATTTTGAGTGCGAACACCACCGTCGCCAATAAAGATCTTGGGTTGGATAATTCCTTTCATGAATCTTAAGTTGTCTGTGGAGGCACAGGCTATCACCTTCTCTCTCTGTATCAACATACATCCCAATCCAAATCTTAAAACATTGCAATAGATCACAAAATCTTTTGTCCCACCGAGTAAGGTTAGGACTGGTGCAGTAGTCAGTCTAGTCTTTAACTCTCAAAAACTTTTCTCACACTCATCGGACCACTGAAACTTGACCTTTTTCTGAGTCATCTTTGTCAATGGTGCAGATAAAGAAGCAAGTCCCTCAAAAATCATCAATAGTAGCCTGTCAACCCCAAGAAACTCCTTATATCGGTTGGAGAGGTTGGTCTGGGCCAGTTCTTAACCGCTTTAATCTTTTGAACATCCACTCGAATACCATCACCAGAGATAATATGTCCTAGGAAAGCCACAGATTTAAGCTAGAATTCACATTTCGAAAACTTTGCATACAACTCATGATCCTTAAGGGTTTGAAGGATGATTCTGAGGTGATTTACATGCTCCTCTTCATCTCTTGAATACACCAAAATATCATCAATAAACACAATCACAAACATGTCCAGATACTATCGGAACACCCTATTCATCAAATCCATAAAGGCTGCAGGTGCATTCGTCAAATTTGAAGGATGATTCTGAGGTGATTTGCATGCTCCTCTTCATCTCTTGAATACACCAAAATATCATTAATAACACAATCACAAACATGTCCAGATACTGTCGGAACACCCTATTCATCAAATCTATAAAGGCTACAGGTCCATTCATCAACCCAAAGGACATGACTAAGAACTCAAAATGGCCATATCTAGTCCTAAAGGCTGTCTTTGGAATGTCACATTCCCTTACTCTCAACTGATGGTAACTTGATCGGAGGTCTATCTTTGAGAAACAAGAGGCACAATGAAGTTGGTCAAACAAATCATCTATCCTTAGAAGAGGATACTTATTCTTTATGGTGACCTTGTTCAGTTACCTATAGTCTATACACATTCTAATAGACCCATCTTTCTTTTGCATGAATAGGACAGGGGCACCCCAAGGGGAAACACTCGGCCTTATGAAGCCCTTCTCTAACAAATCTTTTAACCGCTCCTTCAATTCTTTCAGTTCAGCGGAGGCCATCCTATAAGGTGGAATTGAGATAGGCTGGGTATCAGGAAGAACATCAATCCTAAAATCAATCTCCCTATCAGGAGGGACTCCGGGTAGATCCTCAGGAAACACTTCTGGAAACTCATTCACGATTAGAACTGACTCAAACAAGAACACTCTCAGGGGTTCTATCAAATCTACTAGCCATATAAGGAGTTACAAAAGATAATGTGGCACCAGGATTCATCAACATATAATAATCAATAGAAAAGACTCGAATCATACCCGTCATAATATCTGGGGAGTTTTCCTGATCATATCGACTGCCTATGTCATATAAGTGGTTTGGAGCTCTGCTTGTGCCTGAAGTGGTGCCTCTCTGATTCCCTTTAATTGGTGGGGCCGGTACAGAAGATTAAGCCTGGTCAGCCCACTTTGGACACTCTCTCTGATAGTGGCCTGCGTGGGCACATTTGAAACATACATCACTCCCTTCACGACATCTACCCATGTGTAACTTGCCACATGTACCATAGGGTGGTTTACCTTGTGAACCTTGAGCCACAGTAGCTTATGACTTAGACCCACAGGCTCCAACCTTTTAAGACTTCTGATCATTTCTGACTCTAGGTGCAGGTGCACTAGCAGATGATGGTGTTGGAAATCAATTTCTGTTGCCTTTCCTCCCAACCTCATGGCTGGATGTCCTAGCTTTCTTGCTTCTGAACTCTTCCCTATCGTGTTGCCTCTCCTTATCAGTTTGTTATATATACGTTATCAATCTCCCAATATCCATATCACTCACGAGCATTGCTCCCCTCCCATCTCTCTTTGGTCCTCTATTCAACCCATCAACATCCATCCCCATTCTCTCTCTCATATCAGTAACCATATCTAAAGCATAGCGGGATAATTGCGTGAACTTCAGCCCATACTCTTGTACAGTCTTAGAGCCCTATTTCAAGTTCAAAAACTCCCTCACCTTTGCCTCTCTTCTCTTCCTTGGAAAGAAACATCCCAAGAAATATTCCTTAAACAAAGCCCAAGTCATCACAGGGGCATTCTCCCCTCCACCCTTCTTCCACTGGTCGTACCACAATCTAGCCACCCCCTTTAGCTAATAAGCAACCAACTCCACTCTATCAGCATCAGCCATATGCAGCACTTGGAACACTTTCTGGAGTTCCTCCACATAGTTGTCAGGATCCTCAGTGGATGCCTGTGAACTCAAACGGATTCATCCTCAAGAATTACCAGACTCTAGAAGTGTCATAGGCATCCTGTCGGGCCACTCCTGGTCTCGCATCAGCTGCTATGATAGCCTAGGCTAGAGTTTGGATAGCCTGGCAAAACTCAACATTGGAGACCTCATCTTGCGGGGCTACACAACAGGGACAACTTGTTCCATGGGCACCTCACGTCCTTGAGACTCAGACGGATTGACATTCTGTCGGGAGGGACATCCTCTACCTTTGACGGCTTTTCTGTAGAGGTATGATCATAATTTTGCAATGTGCAAATCACAAATTAGAATAGAACTTTCATAGCATATAACTCTATAGCACGATTTAGAACATGAATGAAGAGAAATAATTCCTAATGTCCTATAGCCTCCTGTTTATCAAGTGTGGTTGACAACACACCTATAAACAAGACTCTACTAGACACAGCTTCATAGACTCCCTAGAAAACTTGAACTCATGCTCTTATACTAATTTTTTCATGCCCTGGGAGGGGACCCAAGACGTGGCCGGAACCCAGAGACTATTGCTAGTCCCCAAGCGAACCACTTGACCTCATCACATTCATTCAATCAACAATCTTACTAGTCAATGGAAGACAAGGAAAAAGAAATGGGCACATCTCATCGTCTAGTCTCAATAATAATGTAAAACAAGGCTAGTAAAAGAACACTAGTCAATGGAAGACAAGGAAAAATAAATGGGCACATCTCATCGTCTAGTCTCAATAATAATGTAAAACAAGGCTAGTAAAAGAACTAGCTCACAATCAGGACAATCAACATTCAACTCTAGTCTATGAAGCCTCTATCACTATTAAGTAATACTAATGACAAACCCATTGCTACCTCAATCAAAATAAAAGTTAACCAACTCTAACTTTAAAGCATGATAAAAATAATGTAATGAATCATCCGAAGTAGAGGAGGCTCACCAATCTGCTGAACGCTCGATGATCATCAATGATTCGCCTACTGACGACCTCTATCCTGCGTATCTACATCATAATACGTTGTAGACAATTGAACCATCAACTTACCAACTCATCAATCAAATCAGATTCATCTCAGAAGGACTCATCTCATCACATCTCATCTTTTCTGATTACATCTCAACTCAGATGCTCAAGGTAGGAACTTTCTGGGAGTTTCTCTTATCCAACAACGATCACTTATGAGCCACTGATCATACAACAAGCCATCGTTGTTTCCACAGCCGTCCCATACTTGCCAGGTAGGGGACGAATTGAATCCACTAGGGACCCCAGCTATTGTTTTAGAGACTCTATCCAGAGGGAACCATAATGAGACATAATGATTCTAATCCTCACCTACACTTGGTTACATATTTTGACGTGTGCGAGTTGGACTAACTCTTACTCTTTCGGTGCTCGATACTCCTCCCATGACTCAATGCTCATTAAGATATTCATCCAGTCAATACATCTCAATTGACTCATCTCAACTCAACCTTATAAAGGCTCTCATCATTCAATCAAAGCATCTCAATCAACCTCATGGAGGCTAATCTTTCAGTCAGTCTCATAGAGACTCTATTCGTCTCAACAACCAACATCTTAATCAACAACTCAAGGATTTGAACAATCATTAGGGAACAATCGAATAACCAAATCGTTAGAGTTTATTTATAGAAACTCATAGGACCATCAAGTTCTATCAGCTCATCATCATTCTCATATCTCAATCTCAATCACAATCACAATCACATTCTCAACCAAGGCTCTAGACTCAATTCCTATCTTCTTTCATGAAATTTTTAAGAAATAATAAGTAGGGTTTATGCAATAATTTATGTAAAATATTCAATTCAAGAAAATAAGGTTGTGATGATTACCATAATATGAAAATACGTACAATTAATATAGTTTTCAAGAATAAAATCAAGAAAATCATGCATATGGACTCAAGAACTTTTGATCAACCATTTAAGATCATCTATGGGGCACATGAGAGAATAATCTCATGTTTTTGTTTAGCCTTACATACTTGGAATGAAGCTCTTCAAATCACCCATAAAAAATTCTCCTTTTATTCTCCAATCTTATGTTCTTCTTTCTTCTCTCTCAAGCCCTAACTTTCAAGTGTTGTGAAGAAGGACTTAGAATGGGGTTTTTGACCCTATTTACTCATCAAAATGAACTAAAAGGGTCGTGTTCCAAGTTTAGGAGGGGTTGGGAAAAGTCCGGAATGCCCCTCAAAAGATTTAAAATTTTAAACTTTGGTGGAACAAGTCGGGATAACAGGTCCGCAACCGTTTTTGGAGGGTTGGGATGTAACACCCTATAAAATTACTAAAATGCCCCTAAATTATATTGTGAGCACAACATGTCTTCCCAAGTTTTGATGGAAAATCCGAGACTGGGTTGTTATCTGTGCAAAAAATTGAGTCGAAAAATGGTCTTGATTCGGCTTCAACGCGAAAAAATGCGAATTAATTTTTTCAAAGAGAGCCTAAAATAGTGTGATTTCCATGCCCTTTCTGCGAGTGGAGAGGACGGGAAACCACACTTATACTTTTTTTGAAAATTTGATGAAAATAAAAAATTCACAAAAAAGTATATTTTTGCACTAGTGCGCGTCGCGCACTAGTGCATGGAGGAGACAATTTTTTTCTTTTGATTTGGGAAGGATAATTTTGTCCTTCCAGATACAATTTTATATTTTTAAGACATTTTTTCGTACAAAAGGATTTTAAAACTCAAAATTATTCTAAGTATAATATTTTTACACTAAGTCAGAGAGAACAATAGGAGAGAAACGTAAGTTTTGAAAAGGCTACCTAAAAGCGTGAAATGGATCTTCCATGTGCCAATGTAGGGTTAGGATGACAAATTCATGTCTAAAAGCTCTAATTTATGAATTCTTGAAAGTCTTGAGTAATTACTTTAAGTTTCTTGGGTAGTATCTTGAACTATTGTTGTCATTCTTTAAGCTATATTTTTATATCCAAAATTTGATGATCATCATGTTTAATTTGTACTGTATATTTTCATTACTATGTGATTGTGACTTGATCCTTAAAATTACTCTCAGTAAAGACTTGAATAATGAACTTAAGGGGATGTCTAGAGTCTTAAATGTCTGAAAGTGATGACTAAGTCTGAGTCTTGAGGTGAGTATGTTAACGACTGTGATAACCAAAATTATTATTGATAGGGTTGAATGGGTATAATTCTCTTAGGTTGGATAGATAAAACTTGCCCATAGAGCTTGGGTGATGAGAGTTCTTGAAGGATTGATAGATTTATGAGCATGTTGAGTCCTGGGAGGAGTATTAGCATCGAAATGGGTAAGAGTGAGTCCCACTCGAACTCATTAACTACGTGGCTAGTGTAGGAGAGGATTGGACCATGAAAGTGGATGTTTCCTTTGTCTCGAAAGGGGACTTGACAGACTTTTAGATCCACTCACAGACTCGTCCCTTACCCCGGCAAGGTACTAGACGGATGTGGCAATGACATCTCTTCATTAAACGCTCGATGATCATCAATGATTTTAGATCCACTCACAGACTCGTCCTTTACCCCGGCAAGGTACTAGACGGATGTGGCAACGACATCTCTTCATTATATTACTACCGGCTCATAGATAGTGGTTTTCAGTTATAGAAACTCTCAGGTAGGTTTCATGATGATAGAACTCTGATGTGATGTGAATGTTTAATACTTGATAGCTAGTGAGGTGATAGAGTCTTATTCTTTATATCTGAGGTGAGACTGAGTGATGGATGGGTGATGATGAAACTGTTTTCTTTTTCTTTGGCCCATTTTATATACAGTACATTCTATGTACTAATGCCCCTCTAGCGCTGCATCATTTTATGATTCAAATACTATAGACCGAGGACTTCACCAGCCCGATCGTTGAGGTTCAGCTCTCATCATTCAATCAAAGCATCTCA